>JAXIVD010001619.1:76180-79966 GCA_036785275.1 Cancer borealis
CAACACACTATAGCCTTAGATACGCTAACACAATCACTTACCTACAATCAAACCATACATAACATAAGTTGGCTCTTCTGGCTAAACCAAACCTTGCCTAACCACAACAATATTTTCCATTCCCACCCTACATGCATCTTCTGGTGAGGTGGTGGTGTTTCTGTATAATGTTCTACTTTCTCTTCTCTATATGGTAGGTTTTGAATAGATGTAGTTAACTGGTTTAAGTAAAGTTTGGTTGTGTTAGTAAAGTTATGTGTGATTAGGTAAGGATGTAAGGAGTGTTAGCTTGTTATGCTCACAAACAGTTCCGGAGCTTCAGAGTTGGCGCGGTTCAACGAGTCGTCATCAGGCCTTTCATGTTACCCAGCCCCGCCCTCACACCAGGCAGCCATTACCAACTCTTACATGCATTATATTTGAACTTGTGTAAATATAATGCAGAGTGGCTCTATGTTAGTATAAGCTCACAAATTGGTAATGAACATAATCAGTGGAGCTTGGTACTTTTAAACTTGTGCTAGGTGGTGGTTACAAGCCTCGTTTGTTTGTGTACAGTGTTGACTATCATTCCACAGCGCTTGATATTTCACACGTCACGAAAGGCGGTGAATTTAGGAGACGCATTAAAGAGAAAGTTTTGCAGGAGGGAAGAATGGTGGTAGGAGGAAAAGGAGAAAAAGAGGGAAAAGCGGAAGTGATGGGAAGTACGTATGTGTGTGACGGAAGCCCACGTTTGGTCCGCCCGCGTCACATCCACTCAAGGTTCGCACAGAAAGGCTTTGATCCCCTTTCCTCCAGGATTGAAGTTTCTATCTTGTTTCATGAGGAAGATTGTGTTTCTCTTACGAACAAGATCTCTCCAAATAAAGATAGAAAAAATAGTTACCTTTGCGGTGAACTTTTTTTTTTTTTTTATAAAGGAATTGGTGTGTGTGTGTGTGTGTGTGTGTGTGTGTGTGTGTGTGTGTGTGTGTGTGTGTGTGTGCGTGTGCGTATGTGTGTGTGTGTGTGTGTGTGTGTGTGTGTGTGTGTGTGTGTGTGTGTGTGTGTGTGTGTGTGTGAAAAGAAACTAAATTATGTCTATTGGACAAAAATATGTACTAACTTTTTTGTTTTTAGTTTGTGTAATGTGTTCTTTTGTCAATAAACTAACTAACTAACTAACACATAAAATATCTTGAATAAGCAAACTGTGAACTTCCATCATTAGTGTTAAAGGTTCATCATACGTGTTATATCAGTCACGGACATAAACACTCATACTCACACACACAAACTTACTGCAATGCTTTCGAATAAGTTCAGAAAACACTTCCTTACTTCCGGAACATTGTTTGAACCACATGTGAATCAGTACCATGTGGTGTCTGGAGTCTTAGCTGTCCGTGTGGGGAGTCTGTGAGCTGAGTTTGGCGAGGGTGGTGCGCTTAGTGTATTCTACCGTACTTATTAGAAGCTGCGGCGTGCCCTTATCACTGCTTCATTAGGTAATTCGTTATATATCAATTGTATGTGCATATGCGTGTACGTAGGTGCGGTTTAATTTGTGGGTGGGTGTGGGGGTGGGGGTCTGGATGTGGGTGTGGAGATGAGGCTGGGGGTGGGGATAGGGGGTGAGGGTAGGGGATGATAGAGGGGTGGGGGTGTGGTTAGGGGGGCTGTGCGCGTATTTGTGTGTCTTTGGACGACAAGGCAATGTATTTTGCAGCAACTACCCGGCATATCTATTTACTTAATTTGCTTATTTCTTTGTGATAAGGATTGTTGCTGCTACTGAGCTGCAACAACAAAACAATAGAAATTGCAGTTGTATAATTAGAAATCTTAGGAACAGACGTATTAACCTTCCTAATAACTTTTGAACGTAATATTTCTTTGTTTTGATAATCTCTTACCAATTTTTTTTTTATCTCCCCAGCAGTGTGAGCCCCAGCCAAGCCCCGCCTGAGGTCCGACAACCCTTCCCCAGGTGAGTACGAGTGGCAAAGTGGTGTCTAGAATCTAGTCAGGTAAAAATTAAGAATAAATGTGACGTTAGCATCATCAACACCAACGCGCGTGTGTTTGTTCTCGAGGCAACACTGTGACTGGATCGTTACGGGAAACGGAGATATATTGGTGTTGTTTATTTGCTTTATATGACACATTGACCCCTTCCAAAAGTACACACACACACGCACACGCACACACACACACACCACACACACACACACACACACACACACACACACACACACACACACACACACACACACACACACACACCACACACACACACACACACACACACCTTATTCTAGTGTACCGTGTATTGCCGAATGGTTCGCGTGTCGCTAGGGTGGTCAGGCCCTGCACGAAGGGTTCTTGTGAATAAGACATCAGGCATGGTGTGTGTGTGTGTGTGTGTGTGTGTGTGTGTGTGTGTGTGTGTGTGTGTGTGTGTGTGTGTGTGTGTGTGTGTGTGTTTGACCGTGATGGATTGGAGGGTGACGTCGGTTACTCTTCCACAATTCATTGGTTTAACCCTTTCGATTTCAGACTTTTTTTTTCTCTCTCTCTCTCTCTCTCTCTCTCTCTCTCTCTCTCTCTCTCTCTCTCTCTCTCTCTCTCTCTCTCTCTCTCTCTCTCTCTCTCTCTCTCTCTCTCTCTCTCTCTCTCTCTCTCTCTCTTTCACATCATACATGTACTCCTTTCCTCTCTTCCCTCCCTTTCCCACATGCCTTCCTCCCTTCAGTACTCCCTCTCTCCCTTCTTCTCCCCATCAGCATAGTAAACTTTCAACCCTGCCAGCTTGTTGTCGATAAGTTGATCCGAACTTTTGACAAACGAACCACCAGCAAGGCAAGTTCTAAAGGCTACATTGACGGAGTGGGAAGGAGAGAGGGCGGAGTGAAAGGGAGTTACGGTGTACCTTACGGAGATAAGAAAATAAGGAGAAGAGAAAAATCTGATAAAAGGTGTGGGAGGAACGTAGTAAAGGAAAGAAAAGTGGGTTTCGTTTAGGGTATTGGAGTAAAGAGTGAACATTGGTAAAAGGAGAGAGGGAGGGAGGCAGGGAGGGGAGAGAGGGAGAGAGGAGGGGAGGAAGGGTGATTGTTGAAGGTAGGGAGAGGAGGAAGCAAAGAGAGGAAGGCCAGATATCGGTGGGTAGGTCGTTTGTCTTCATAATTGCTGTGTTGTGCTTGTCCGTGATGTGTCTAGCTGCTCGTGTGTTTACTTATCCAGCGAGACCTATCATCCATCCAGCTGCTCACCGATGTGTGTGTGTGTGTGTGTGTGTGTGTGTGTGTGTGTGTGTGTGTGTGTGTGTGTGTGTGTGTGTGTGTGTGTCTGCTGCTGCCTGATGCTAGATGGATTGTAGTTAGTTTGTGAGAGAGAGAGAGAGAGAGAGAGAGAGAGAGAGAGAGAGAGAGAGAGAGAGAGAGAGAGAGAGAGAGAGAGAGAGAGAGAGACAGAGAGAGAGAGAGAGAGAGAACGGGGCATTGGTGTGGACACAGGCTATATCCCTTTATTGACTCTGCCTGTTGCCCTTCTCCCACTTTTTTCTCCACTTCTTCCATTTTCCTCTTCACCACCTTCTTCACCACCACAACCATCACCACCACCACCATTTATATCACCACCACCACCATCACCAGCTCCACTCCCACCACCACTCCCACTTTCTTTCTCTTATTCGCTTGCGGTGACTATTTCCTTTTCTTCACTGTTTTGATTAATTTGACGAGATGTTTAATGTTGTGAGAAAAGCTAACAAGGTAATGGATGTATACATACTTATAT
>JAXIVD010001620.1:0-15000 GCA_036785275.1 Cancer borealis
GGGAGGAATATTTTTTTCCTCTCTCTCTCTCTCTCTCTCTCTCTCTCTCTCTCTCTCTCTCTCTCTCTCTCTCTCTCTCTCTCTCTCTCTCTCTCTCTCTCTCTCTCTCTCTCTCTCTCTCCCCTTCATACTATCTACCTTACTCTTTTCTCCTTCCCTTTATACACTTCTCTCCCCTCTTCCCTCCCTTCCTTACCTCCTTTCCTTCCTTCCACAGGTAAGCCCAAACAGTTGACTCTTGATTACTGGCGCCCGTCTCAACACCTGGTCAACATCACCTGTATAGTGGCAGGTGTAGCGCCACGCCCAATCCTGGTGCTGTATGCCCTACACCCCAACGGCACCAGGTGAGGGTGTACCTGATGAATAATTAGTATTTAATTTCACCTGGGTAATTTTTTTTAGATACATTTCAGTTGATTTTACACCTCAGATACACTTTTATACACTTTAGATACACTTATATACACTTCAGATACATTTTTATACACCTCAGATACACTTTTATACACCTCAGATACACTTTTATACACTTTAGATACATTTTTATACACCTCAGATACATTTTTATACACCTCAGATATACTTTTATACACTTTAGATACACCCCAGTACACTTATGTCATGGTTTAACATCTCAGATACAATTTTAAATACTTCAGATATTATTAAAACACACTTAAATACATTATCTTTATGAATTAACACCTCAGAGATAATAATGATGTTGATGATGATGATGATAATAATGATGATAATGATGATGATGGTACAGAGAGGAGGTGAAGGTGCAAGGCCTCCAAGAGCGTCGCAGTGAGAGTGGGCGGTGGTGGGCGGGGGCGTGGGGTGTGGTGTCGTGGGCCCTCACTCCCCCTAACACTACTCTAGGGTGCTCAGTAACCTTACCTGGGGCCCCTGACACCCTACCGCCCTACACCAAGGAGAAGGTTTACAACAAGGGTGAGTAAGGGTGAGTAAGGGTGAGTAAGGGTGAGTGAGGGTGAGTGAGGGTGATAAGTAAGGGTGATAAGTAAGGTATAGATACATTTTTAAAAATAGGAAAGGGAAAGAAGAAAAAAGAAAAATATCACAACGAAAATATTTACCATTAAAAATAAATTTAGCTAACTATTTAACACCATTTTTTTTCCCTCCACCACCACCACCACCACCACCACACAGACATACCTATCATCACCACCACCACCACCACCACCACACTCCCACCACAGGTACAACACAGAGGTACTACCAACACCTCCTCCTCCTCGCTCCTCAACGAAAGCTTCTTTGGTGAGTGTGATGTTGACGCACTTGTATTTCTGATCACGACGCTCTTTTGTTCATGATGATGTTATGATGATTTTGTAGTAGTAGTAGTAGTAATACTACTAGTAGTAGTAGTAGCAATAGTAATAATTTACTATTACTACTACTACTACTACTACTACTACGGAAATACGTATAAGAAATGTAACAGAAAAGACAATAATAGTAATCTCTCTCTCTCTCTCTCTCTCTCTCTCTCTCTCTCTCTCTCTCTCTCTCTCTCTCTCTCTCTCTCTCTCTCTCTCTCTCTCTCTCTCTCTCTCTCAGCTAACTCCGCGAGGTGTCAGACGTCATCGTCGATTTTCTGCCTTGAAAAAATTGCGTAAGTATACACACACACACACACACACACACACACACACACACACACACACACACACACACACACACACACACACACACACACACATACTGAACGAAATATTTCTTCGTAATAATAATAGTAATAATAATAATAATAATAATAATAATAATAATAATAATAATAATAATAATAATAATAATAATAATAATAATAATAATAGTAATAATAATAATTATTATTATCATTTTAATTTTACCATTTTACATCAAATCGTCTGATATAAATGTGATAAGAATTATATAGGCGTGTTTTTCTTCCATTAACTGTTGTATTTTTTTTATTTTCCAGTGTGGCTTCATTTTGGTGTCTTCTGGTTGTTGTTGCTTCCTAGAAACAATGTGCGTGTGAGTGAGTGCGTGAGTGTGTGAGTGAGTGTGAGTGTGCGTGAATGAGTGAGTGAGTGAGTGTGTGAGTTTGCGTGTGTGTGAGTGAGTGAGTGTTTAATTTGATTTTCCTCACATTACTGAGTAATTTTAATTTCTTCACGACGCAATTCTTTGAACAAATATATGTAAATGTGTCCTTTTTATACTTAATTATATTGATGTTTCGTGCCAAAGAGATTTTCAAAAGTAGACAAAAAAATTGCATAAGATGTGTGCCTAATGCAGAAGGAAGATGATGATGATGAGGAAGAAGAGGTAGTGGTGATGACTGTCAAAAAACAAAATAGAATCTAAAACTTCAATGTTATATAATTTCATCCCAGACTCCATTCATTCTAAGTAATAAAACAAGCTAATGCTACATACCAAACGACCTCAACTATTTATCTATCTACTGTTATCTATCTATGTATCTACCTAGCAGGGTCTGATATGAATACTCCACAGGTACGAAGTGAACGCATTGTAAATATTGACTTAGAAAAAGAAAACGCAGAAGAAAGTATGAAGTATATTGATGAGAATACTGCTTGGAGAAAAAGTATGAAAAATAGTGGAATTGATACAGCTAACGAGTGTGCGGCGAAAACAATAGACGTTCAAGGTTATATGTTACAAAGAAAATTATAATGAAGGAACCAATTCATTATTTTCTGGATAGAAATTTTTTTTTATTAAAGAGAAACCATTCCAGATATATAACAATGAAGATGGAATTAATGCATTGTTAAACCACTAATGCACTTATATTTATATCACAATGCATCGAAGTCCCAGGTAAGGTCATCTGTTTTCTAGTGAATTGTTATTATTTTTGTAGGATGCGTATTGATAAAATAAATTATTAAAGGCTGACCCTCAAAATTCCAGTTCATAAGGTCTCCTACTACTACTACACTAACTACTACTACTATTCCTACTACTACTACTACTGCTACTACTACTACTACTACTACTACTACTACTACTACTACTACTATTACTACTACTATTACTACTACTACTATTACTATTACTATTACTACTACTACTATTACTACTACTACTACTACTACTACTATTACTACTAAGTACTGATGCGCCACACCTAACTTTATGCGTTATATTGTCAACTAGTCCTCGGTTCATACACGTGGTTTTCCAGCCTACAAAATAATAAATAAGGCAAGCATCTCACTTCTGTAAGAATCACCCAGTTGAACTCAACAGTTCCAGCATAACAATAACAAGTTGGATTAGCACGACTTAAAACATTGTGATTTATACACAACTTGCCTCTGACAGCCATTATGTAGGAACAGATATGCAAACATATATCAATGTATATAACATTGCAACACACACACACATCACGAGTCTAGCGCATTCTATTCTGGAAAGGAAGATAGGAAACACTTGATAACACAATGTAACGAAACACATCAGAAGGAAGAGGAATTGATAATGAACACACCAAGCTTTCATAACACCAGCATGCAGGAGGCGGAAGTGTTATCCAGTGAGTAATGGGGGGCCAGGGTGTCATTGAGATGGATCCCTCCACTGTTGTAACAGCATCACCACAGCGAATACACACACACACACACACACACACCATGACCACACCCCTGCCCCTGCTGCTGCTGCTGTTCGGTTCTGTTGGTACACAAGTCTCCTTTGACACATCCCAGCAAAGGTGTGATGGTCCTGTCCACTCAAGGGTAGCAGCGAAAGTCACCCAGTGCCCTGAGCCGCCCTGCAATATCTCCAAGAGTACCGTCACGCTGGCCTT
This sequence comes from Cancer borealis, assembly GCA_036785275.1. Classification (NCBI taxonomy): domain Eukaryota; kingdom Metazoa; phylum Arthropoda; class Malacostraca; order Decapoda; family Cancridae; genus Cancer; species Cancer borealis. The sequence continues at coordinate 3,851 of JAXIVD010001620.1, forward strand.
GCCCGTCTTGCTCAGCCTGCCCACCACCATGCCGTCCATGGGATACACACTGGAGCTGCAGAGCGCGGCAGGCAGAGTTCGCGGTCATGTTACGGTGTGGCGGTTTGCTTGGGACAGCCTAGCAGTGAAGGCCATCGCGTGTGACGGCAGCGAGAGATCTACAAAGCTGTCATATCAAGACACTACTGGAACGTGGATGCACATGCACGTGGCGGCGGAGGAAACACACCTGTGCGTGAGGCAGGTGGTCAACTCCAACTTCAAGACGCACCTGTCTGTCGTACCCAGAACACCCGCCCGTCGCCCTCACCGTGCTGCCACCACAACACTTTGGACACTTTGAATACTCAGTCCCCGCCACCACCACCACCCTGCATTACGCTTGTGTGGGCATGACCATAACAGCTGTGTTCATCCTGGTAGTGCCGGTGGTGCTCCTTTACACCATCATAGCTCGCCGTCGCCGGCACCAACGCCACCACCACCGCCGCCCACCAAAGTCTGGCAACACTCACCCCGTGGCCGCCACACCGCTGTCACCGTGGACAACCTGAACGCGATTGAGTAGACACAGGTTGGCTGTCACTCATTACACATGCACTGCATCCTACAAACCTCTCTTCACGGAGTATTAACTTTATTATAGTGTTGATCTTTTTCATCTTTATTCTATATTCATCACTTCTGATTCCATTATACTGCACTTGAATTGTACTTCATGTTTGTATAATACCCATTATATTATTACGATTTTCATAGATTTTATCCGATTTTATTATGTGTGTAAGCTTTTCATTTAATTTTCATGTTATATGTTTTTACAATGCATGTTAATTCTTACATGCATTATTCTTCATTTTTCATGTTCACTCAACAATTTTTATGTTCTATTTTTACCATTAAATGTATACATATAGTATTGTAGCCAGTGTTTCTTTCCTGTATTATATACACTTTACTGTTTTTATTAATCTTTTTTAATTTTATGCATTGCATCTTCCATGCATCAATTTTTTTTTTTTTATTGATTTTATCAATTGTATTTTTCTTTTCTTATGTGTGTATATATATATATATATATATATATATATATATATATATATATATATATATATATATATATATATATATATATATATATATATATATATATATATATATATATATATATATATATATATATATATATATATATAAATTTTCAGTAATTTTACTGTATGTAATTCCATATTGATATTTAGCATCTGTTGATTTCCGGCTGAAAACTATCAGTCTATGAGTTATCTTTAACTTTCTTCGTATATAACCATCACTTGATATTCAACAGGATGTGTATATTTCACAATGAACTTCCTGAGAAACCAATGTTTACAGATTTCTTGCTGCTATGATTTTAACACATGTCAGCTGGGGAGCTTCAAGCTCACCTGACCATTGTGCCATTGAATTACCGTGTAAATTTGTTATTCCTTATGTATACTATTGGCAATAAATATCAATGCATCAAGGAATGAATGAATTACTGAATCCCCCCCGTGCTGTAGGTATTGACTGAGTGTATTCCACTCTGCCCTTCACTGGATACCCTTCCACACCCACCACACGCAAGGCTTCACAGTCTCCCCTGCACCGGGACAACCACACTCAGCTGATTACAAGGCCAAAGATGTTAAGGTGATTAAATAATACCCTCAAACTAGGTAACTATAGTGTTGACCATATAGTTGTACTAAGGTTAACGAGAGAGCGCTGCCCCTCACTAAGCAGCTGCCGTCACCCAGGATCGAACTCACAACCTTTAGGTCACGAGACGACCACTGCACCAGAGATATAGATAACCAAGATATTACAAAGTCCTTATTCTTGGCAGGCAGGGCGGCCCCATGACAAAGGCACGTCAGGCAACCACCTTAACCCTTAACTTCCGGGTGGCTAAATTATTTTCCGTTCCCATCTCCGGGTAACTTTTGGAAAATTAGGAAACGCCAGAAGATAATTTTATCTATAAAAACCAAATTATATTTTTTATTCTGAGTGCAATGATGTACTAACCTGCGCGCTATGACCTATGGAAGTAAAGTTATTGTGTATCATAAATATCTTTCCGAAAGCGTGTTGCAGCCCGCTGTGTCCCGTGGCGCAGAAATGACCCGCAGTGCGATATCGCTGCCCGTGAATCTATCTATCTATCTCTCTCTCTCTCTCTCCTTTTGGGAATTTCTTTTAGATGAAATAATTGTACTTCCAATGAGAGAGAGAGAGACAATTTTTCGTTCATGGTCACACACACACACACACACACACACACACACACACACACACACACACACACACACACACACACTGACACAATGACCTGCACACAGCATTTTCTGATGTATCATTGAATATGATTGCACACATACGCACTAAGAGGGATATATATATATATATATATATATATATATATATATATATATATATATATATATAATTATATGAAAATAATGGGAAGGATGACACAAATCCAAGACTCACCATGGTAGCAACATCGCGCTGAACCACGTGCTTCTATCAGTAGCGACTTAGTGATGGACGGACAACTCCCCACCCCCCACTTGCCACAATCTCCACTCCCTCATCCTCCTTCGTCACCTCACCCTCACTCTCCTCCTGAACCATCTTTATCACCTCAGCCTCCTCCATCATCTGACCATCCTACGTCACCTGAGCCATCTTTATCACCTCACTCTCCCTCCCCGCACGTATCATTTCAACTTTCCCCGTCAAACATCTCTCTACTTGCCCAACAAGGTTCCTTCTCACCTCCCCGACCCCCTCCTCCCTCTCCATCTGACTCGCATTCATCAAGAGCCAGTATTATATCACTTTTAGAAGACGAAGACTTCCTCCTGTCTTCCGAGGAACAAGAGTTTTCTGAGGAACTCTTTCCCTACCCAGGCACCCGTGAGGAGTTTTGATGTACTTGTAAGTGTTGTCTAAATTATTTCTTTATTATTGCAGTAATCCAAGTCTATGTTTTATTACAAATGAAAAGACATCCATGGTAGTACCTTAGTCATCAGTACTGCTGCTTTTTATTACAAGTAACTAAAAATAAAGACATCATTGATAAATGTTTCTTGTAATTACATTACTTTGATACATGAATAAAAGAGAACAAAAATAAACAAACAAAAATCTGGCAGCCCTTTTTAGAGCGATGACAAGTCCTGTAACCTCAGACGAGTCACCAGACTCAACCAGTTAGATAATCATAACTCAAAATGAAAACTCAGCTACATGAATAAGTGAGAGCAAAACAAAACAAACAAACAAAAATGTGGCAACACTTTCTGGCGCGATGACATGTCCTCACTCCTCTAGTCCTCTACAAACAGTAGAATTTTGCGCTGCATTGCACCAAAGAAGAATGTTGCCTCAGCAAACTCTGGAAGAAAAGAGATCACATATAAACATATCTTATAAGAAGTGTGTGTGTATGTGTGTCTGTGTGCGTGTGTATGTGGAGAGAGAGAGAGAGAGAGAGAGAGTAGGCTGTTGTGTACACACTGCCTCTCCCCTTTCCGCGATAAGAAGGAAAGGGGAGATAGCCTAGGCCGTAGACACACACAGCTGTCCTCCCCTACCACCTACACACTCACCCAGACACAATTTGTGTAAAATGAGTATTCAGTGAATTTTGAAAGTAACACTATTGTTGTTAGTACAATATAAATTATATCTACCTTGCGACTGGTGTGATGCCCTCCGTCGAATGTAGAGTCCCGTACCAGGTCTTCTTTTTAGAATATCTTGAGGGTGTGATACTGCATGAAACAGCAAAACACCAGCAAACACGGGCATAGTTGGAGTAAAATCCTCACATTCGTTCCATCTAAAATCATCTGCATTTGCAGCAGCACCTGTGGAAGCTTGTGCTGCAATTCTAGGTCTCATTATAGCTCTGCTACGCCCACGTGACCTTCCACGCCCACGAGATCCTGTGACAGTACGTGAGATACGCATACTTGATGTTTGCTCCGTGTCTTCATCACTATATTCATCACTACTGCTGTCTTCAATTTCTTCAAAATAATATTCACTGTCCTCGCTCTCTTCAGTAATTTCTAAATCACTGTCATATGACATATGCATATCAGTATCCATACTGCCTCTTTCACCCGGAGGGTGAGTTTCACCCGCCGTGTCTAGGGAGGTGCCAGATGTTTTCTCCATGAAGGAAAAAAGGTAAGTAAGGCGAATTTAGATCACTCATAGTGACAGCTGAGCTAGTGGAAAGAGTTGCCAATTACTTATACTCGCCTTTCGACTTGAAACAAACGCGCCAAAATACGAAAACGCGGCGGGAAAATTCATGATTACCGGAACGATCACCGTCTCACCAGACGGAGCACTATGATCGTACATGTACGATCCCCGGATGTTAAGGGTTAACCACATTGTAACAAATGAACAATGTTGGCGTCACACAAAAGAAATACTCCATACTTTGCACTACTTCTGTGCATCCAGGAAGGGGAAAATGGGGAGGAAGATGGAGGAGAGGAAATCATTTCTTGGTCTTCCTTACAAAGCTTTATTGTCCTTTGGCCTAAAACATGGCTGTCACACGCCTGGGCAAGACTACAGTTCTCTCTCTCTCTCTCTCTCTCTCTCTCTCTCTCTCTCTCTCTCTCTCTCTCTCTCTCTCTCTCTCTCTCTCTCTCTCTTTCTTTCTTTGCTGCCTTTGTGACCGTGAGGGACTGAGGTAGTGTCTAGTTCCTTCTGATGTAGTAATGGTGGTAGTTGTTGTTGTTGTTGTTGTAGTAGTAGTAGTAGTAGTAGTAGTAGATCTATACTATATTTCTGGACTGTGTGTGTGTGTGTGTGTGTGTGTGTGTGTGTGTGTGTGTGTGTGTGTGTGTGTGTAAGCTGACTACACCCTCTTGACACCTTACAAACACACCTTTACTTAAAAAACAGGTAAAAATCATATACAAGGGGTGGTGGAAGGCTGAGGGGGGGGACTAGCCAAAATCACCCCCTTCTTCCACACTTAGAAAAAACACTAAGTACAATATATACAATAAGAATCATGGCACTTAACCTGCATTCACATGTAATCATAATAACAATCATAATAATAATAATAATAATAATAATAATGGTATTGAAAGGTCTTGCAAAGCTATCATAATATAAGATCACATACAATTACATATAAAGCAAAGAAAATTATAGATATATATATGTATGTATGTATGTTATGTCAATATAAAAACAAGAATACAGCACCAATTATGTAAAAAATGCTTGCAAGAATACTTCAAATAAATGCCCATGTATATATGTACGTTTTTTTATGTATGCATGTATATGTGTGTGAATAGACCACACATACATACACACAAACTCAAGTCATCATCTTTAACATCAGCAAAACCATTATCATTATTAATTAACACAAGATGAGACATAATCAACCCATCTCTCTCTCTCTCAATTATTATCTCTTCAGGATCATTGTAAAAGGGGGGGAGGGAGCTAAATTATCTTGGTCTAATTTCACCTTATAGTTCTCTCACATTGTATTTCCTTTCTTGCATCATTTAGCACCTCTATCCCATTCTCTCCTTTTATCTAGTAATTAACCTTTCCTCCTCCTTCTCCTCTTCCTCATTTTCTGACAAACATTCTTACATTTTCTTCTTTTCTATCACTTTCTATTTTTTCTTCTGTAACTTTAACTTTTTTTTTCTGTCCTGGCGTGTGTATATTTCAATGTTTTCAAGACCAACGTTCAACACATCACACAGCTGACTAGTGCACTGTCATCCATCCATCCACCTTCTATTCATCCATCTATCCACCTATTCATCCATCCATCCATCTATTCACTCAGTGAAAAAACGTAACTACAAAATATGGGTGTGTATGGATACATATATATTTTTTTAAAGTTTTCCTTACTAATGTTTTGGTTTGAGTTGCTATATTATCTCTCTCTCTCTCTCTCTCTCTCTCTCTCTCTCTCTCTCTCTCTCTCTCTCTCTCTCTCTCTCTCTCTCTCTCTCTCTCTCTCTCTCTCACAAATAAGACACTCTTGGTATTCATGTTGTCTTACAAAATGGTTAGTGAGCAAGTGAGGTTTTTTCTTGTGATACAAAACATTGCAATTTACACTTCAAGAAAATGTCTGTTTGGAGGCAAAAATACGATCTTTCATATTATTATTACCACTATTAAATTTTTTTCATTATCATTAAAAGAAGTTACGATTATATTATCAGTATTTTTATAAAATTCCTTTCTGCTGCTTATATAATTTTACCCGTTTGAAAATTATTATTATTATGTGTGTGTGTGTGTGTGTGTGTGTGTGTGTGTGTGTGTGTGTGTGTGTGTGTGTGTGTGTGTGTGTGTGTGTGTGTGTGTGTGTGTACGCCTTGATTATTGGTTATTGTTAATGTTATGATCATTATACTTTCTTATTATCATCATCTTTGAAAAATCATCATTGTCAATATAAATACTTTGATTGTCAGCTTCCTAAATCTTAATAAAAATAAAAAAAATCTTCAAAATACATTCATCATTATAACCTTTAACCAGCAAACACTTACAGATCAATAATACTGAACACTTTCATTACTATGCATTGATAATATAACTCATCACGCATTCATACAACATAACCTTTTCTTAACCATTTCCATAAACCTCAAATAAAGTAGTTATGTCCTCAACTTACTCATAAACACACTTATTATATTGACCTGACAACTTAAAGATGAATTAATTACCTCCAAACAGACTCTCTCTTTAGTGTTGAGGTGTTGAGTGTGGGAGGGGTGAAGGGTGAGGGGTGAGGGGAGGATAAAGGGGGGGGGGTGATGGGGGTGAAGATGTGGGGAGTGTCTTCAGCACCTGCTATGAGAAAATTACTCCTTTTGGTAACCCCTGTGTGTGTGTGTGTGTGTGTGTGTGTGTGTGTGTGTGTGTGTGTGTGTGTGTGTGTGTGTGTGTGTGTGTGTGTGTGGTGACCTGAGAGTTGAAAAAAAGGGGAGCAGTAAAGGAGAAGAGGGGAAGAGGGGATAAGGTGATGTATGAGAGGAGATAACAGAATGTAGGAGAGAAACAATGAGTAGAAAGTAATAATAATAAGGGGATGAGGAGCAGGTCAATTAATGCCCATACATATACAAAACCCTGAATGAATAACATAAACCAACTTCCCCTTAGGTCACCCAGATGAGGTCAATGTCTTCCCCTAAAGTCAGGTCAGGTCAGGTCAGGTCAGGTCATCCAGTCAGGAGTTTTGATTTTGATGAGTTTTTGATTGGTTAATGTAAGGTCAGTTAGGGTGGCTTTCCTCCAGGTCAGCTAGAGGTCATGAGGTGACTAGCCTTGCCTGAGGTGGACTACGAGGTCATGAAAGGGTCACAAAGGTTCCACACAGGTACTAGACAGGTGTTAGACAGGTGTTAGGATGGTCAGTATCACATCAAAAAAGGCAAGTCGTTCAGGTATTCTGCTTCAAAAAAAAAAAAATAACGTAAGTAAGTAACACATAAGACATTTGTACTTTATATATACTATAGGTATATGTATGTATATATATATTTTTTAAGTATACTAATATGTACGTATGTATGTATGTATGTATGTATATTTGTTTGTTAAGAATGCATGTAGCTACTTGTATAAAATTGTCTCCTTATATATATATATGTGTGTATGTGTTTATGTATGTGTATATAATCGTTATCTTAAAAGTTATATTAAAAAAAGTATAAAACACAGATAAAAGGGAAAAAGGCAGATACAAACGACACGGAAATGTGTACTTAGGTTATACTTGTGTAAAGGGAGGGAAGGGAGGAAAGGGAGGGAAGGGGAGGATAAAAAGGACAAGGGAGGGTATAAATGTGGGAAGGGAGAGTATAGAAGAAAAGGGAGATAAAGTAAGTGTTAATAAGCTCAATGACTTATTCAATCAAACAGGGAGGGTTGGGGGTGAGGAGAGGGGAGGCCGCACCCTGGATGAAGGTAACAATAAAAATCATAAAAGTAGTAGTAGTAGTAGTAGTAGTAGTAGTAGTAGTAGTAGTAGTAGTAGTAGTAGTAGTAGAAGTAGAAGTAGAAGTAGAAGTAGAAGTAGGAATGGTGGGGGTGGTGGTGGTGGTGAGTGATGTTGTGGGTGTTAGTCTGAGGTGATGGGTGAGGGGGGTGGGGGGCAGGGTGCGCGGGTGCAGTAGGACCGCTCTGTGGAGGGTGATGGGGGGCAGGAGGTAGGGCGGCAGGAGGATAACTCACACATATATGGCATCTGTGGTGTGGGTGGAGGGGGGTGGGGGTCTGAGTCATAGTCCGTCATCGGGGGTGAGGAGTGGTAGTGTGTGGGGGGTGAGGGGGGCGTGTAGCAGCGGGGGCCCCGGGGGGAGAGGGCGGAGGAGTACACGTCAGAATCACACACGTCGGTGGAGCAGGGAGTGGGTGGAGGCGGGCGGTTCCGTGTCTTGTAGTGCCTGTAGGAGTGGAGAGTGGAGGGGGGGGCGTGGTGGGGGTTGTAGCAGCAGTGGTGCTCCAGGCAGCGGCCCCGCCCCTCTGCCACGGGGGTGGGGGGTGGGTTGAGGGTCTCGCGAGGGTAGTGGGTCATGGAGGAGGAGGAGGAGGACGCACCCGTGGCTGGGGCAGCCTCATACACCCCCCGGGCAGCACCCCCGCCAGGCATCACACCCCGGCACACTCCCTGCCCGGGGGCCACTCCACCCATGGCGGGGCGGGGCTCCCCTGGGCCAGCTTCCCCCGGGCCACCCATAGGGGTGTAGGACTTGCCCCAGGAGGTCATGACCAGTCTGTACTGCCTGGGCGGGACATGGGTGGGCTGGGCGGGACCGGGCTTGGGTTGAGGTTCCAGCTCGTGGTCGTCCAGCAGGGCGGGGCGGCGGCGGTAGTACACCAGGAGTGCCACCACACACACCAGCACCACCACGGTGGCCACCACACCCACGATGTACGGTGCACGCCCACCTGACCCCTCAGGGGCCTCAGGCGGGGCAGTCACCCAGGTGGAGCACAGGGCCAGGTCCGGGGCGTCGGGGCAGGGGCGACGGGCAGCCCCGGAGCACTGGGCAGCTGTGTCAACGCAGCGGCCGGATGAGACACACAGCACCTGGCCGGCACCACAGCATCCAACCTCATCACTGCCATCATTGCACTGCGGCTGACCATCACACACCCACGCCTTGTCTGAGGGCGGGACGGGCGGGGTCAGGGTGGGAGAGGGAAGGGAAGGGAGGCAGGCAGGCAGGCAGGCAGCCAGGAAGGGGGGAGGGGGAGTCAGGGATGAAGGGAGAGTTGAAATATTACCTTCCCATCATGTTCCATCATTACTACTAAGTGTTCACGCCTTCAATCATCTTCATAGAAGGTTATTGATTGAGTTCACTAATGAATGTCCAGGATTTACACATATATACATGAAGGTCACCTGAGAGCAAATAACGTAAATAAATAAAACTAAATAAATAAATAAATAAATAAAAATAAAGCAACCCAGATCATTAAAATAAATAAGGAGTTCAACTTTTATATATCTTACTTGCTTGATGAATTATTTTTTTCTCAACAGATTTAGAAAACGATATATAAAAACGGCACAAGGTAACAACAGATTACACAAAACAAGAAGAGTAAGCAGCACGCATAACCACTCAGCCACACTACCACCACCCAAACAACCATAACACCACACAAAACAGAACACAATAACAATAACAATAACAATAATAATAATAATAACAATAATAATAATAGTATGTGCAAGGAATCCTCACCTCACTGTACAGCCAATTAATCATTCCTACAAGACTAATAATAATAATAATAATAATAATAATAGGTTGAATGAAGATAGCAGAGTTGAAACATAAGAAGGAAACAAGATAGCTTTAGTACAGACCTTTTGACTCTATGACCTTATGTGGGTATGGTCAGATAAGGTTCTTTTAGCTGAGGTCAAGGTGTATATATAGTGTTAAGAAGCACAGTTAAGGCCGCCAGCTCTTGTTTATCAGTCTTCTATTGTGCATTCATCTTATTTTGTTGATGTGAAGATGCGGATGTGAATGTTTATTAAGTCGTAAATATGAATGTTCGGCATATATCTAAAAACAGATATTAGGTACGTCTTAAGAACATAATTTATATTCCTAGGATGAGTTATGATTTCTTAAGAGTGGATATAATGAACCAATATTATTTCACCTTATATATCACGTTCTAGTGTATAAATAAATGAAAATAATAAAGTTCAAATAATTTTTTTTTTCTTTTTTTTGGGGGGTGTAGGAAATTATGAGGAAATGTAATAATTGTTGCTAGAATGAAAAATATTGCAAAGAATAACAACAGCTGAGTGAGGGTTCTCTGCAACACACAATGGATAGGTTCGCTCTACACCCTCGCACAACACACACACAGACACACACACACACACACACACACACACACACACACACACATTCCACAACAACACTACAAGGCAACACAAAGCACATCAACACCGTAATTAAGCAAAAACAACAATTGCAAAACGATAACAAAATAATTACACCTTCACCCCATTTAGAAGCTTACCTATCCTTCCCCTCCACCATAGATCACTCCCTCCAATCACCCATCTTCTCTCTCTCCTTCCTCCTCCTCCTCCTTCTCTAAGACTGTCCCAACTTCTCCTTCATCATCAAAAATTACACTTATCTTCCTCCTCTTCTTCCTCTATCACAGTTCACCCCAATTTCCCCACCTCCTTCCCCCCCCAGGCACCCCCCCAACATGCCTCCCCAACTTACCTATGCACAGACCTACAAAATATCAGGATTATGTCAATTTTTCCCAATCGTCATTTTTTGTCGCGTACAGAATGACAAAAATTTCTGTAATTTTCGTACAAAAGGAGAGAAAAAAAAATTGTTTACATAGTTTTCCCCGTGTAAAACTCTTTTTCTCAGCCAAATTATCACTTCCAATTACTATATTTAGGATTGATATCTAATTAATACTACATAATCTATACAACTCTATGTTTTGGATGGCTTAAGAAAGTCTTAGAGTGTGGCAATGATAGAAAATGACCCATATGATTAACTTTTCATACATACACA
>JAXIVD010001620.1:20000-38132 GCA_036785275.1 Cancer borealis
GGGTGAGGGAGGATGTGTGTAGAGGGTAAGAAAAAAGGGTGTTTATTGAGGGAGAGGTGCAAGGGTGAGGGAGGATGTGCAGAGAAGGGTGATAGGATGTGGTAGGTAAGGGTAAGGAGGAAATATGTTGGGTGAGGATATAGATTTGTGGTGGTTATATAGCGCTCTCTCTCTCTCTCTCTCTCTCTCTCTCTCTCTCTCTCTCTCTCTCTCTCTCTCTCTCTCTCTCTCTCTCTCTCTCTCTCTCTCACCAGTACATGTAGCCTTGACTGGGATCCAATGCCAGTGACTTTGGACTTGCAATGTTCTGCCACAGTAACACCCTCCGTGAACTGCCATCCAGCCGCGCCACCTCAATCCTGTGTGGTGGGGAGTGGTGGTGGTGAGGTTATATGGGTTCTATACTTACATACTTATATACTTATATACTATAATTACATTGCCTAGTTATAGTTTTAAGGTACTGTATACATTTTTTACTTATAAACAATGTCTTGAAGTAGTTTATATACCAAAAATTACCTCTACAAATGCTATTTTTTACCCTAGATCACTACTTTTCCTTGTCACTCCACCTTGAAGTAATTTATACACCAAAAACTACCTCAACCCCAATTTTTTACCCTAAATCCCTACATTCCCTCGTCACTCTACCTTGAAGTAATTTATATACACCAAAAATTATCTTAACCCCTATTTTTTACCCTAGATCACTACTTCCCCTCCCTCCCCACTCCACCTTATCTATATACCAAAAAATTACCTTAATCCCAATTTTTTACCCTAGATCCCTACTTTTCATTCCCAATCCACCTTGAAGTCATTTAAACACCAAAAACTACCTCAACCCCTACTTTTTACCCTAGATCCCTATTTCCCCTCCCTAGGCCACACCACTTACCTATTATTCCCCATGTCGGCCCAGTATATGTTTCGAGCCAGCCAGTCCACCGCCATGCCCTCAGGATAAGCCAGGCCGAACTCCACCACCGGCTCCATCTGTGACCCGTTCATGAAGGCTCGGGAGATGGACTTGACGCTGATGTCTGTCCAGTAGAGGCGGTTGTCTATGCTGTCAAAGTCTATAGCCCTGTTGGGGGGGGGTGGGGGGGCGGTGTTAGTGTTTTGGGGTGGTGGTGAGGAAGGGATGTGTTGGGAGGATGGGGGATGTTGGGATTGGGGATGAGGGGTGTTTTGGGTGGGGTGGTGGTGGGGAAGGGATGAGTGTGTTGGGGATGGTGGTGGTGGGGGAAGAGGGATGTGTTGGGAGGATGGGGGCGGTGTTGGGGTTGTGGTTGGTGGTCGGGAAAGAGGGGTGTTTAGGGGTGGTGGTGGGGGAAGAGGGGTGTGTTGGGGGTGGTGGTGGTGGTGTGGGGAGGGGGAAGGGTTGTGTTGGGGGTGGTGGTGTTTGTAGTGGTGGTGAAAAAGAGGTGGTTTTAGATGTTGTGGTGTGTGTGTGTGTGTGTGTGTGTGTGTGTGTGTGTGTGTGTGTGTGTGTGTGTGTGTGTGTGTGTCGAAGGGATAGAAGATACACATTTACAGTAACGGAAAGAAAAATAAAAGAAGAAAAAAATGACACGGCATTGTATAAAAAAACGAAAAAACAATAGGGAGAGAAAACACACACACACACACAAACACGTACATGGCCTCCTGTATGCCAGTAACAGGTATGGGCACATTATGGCTAGTGAGGAGGGAGATGCGGCGAATGTCCTCCTTGCGGGTGTAGAGAAGGAAGGCCTCAGGAATCACACACTGGCGGCCATCTTGAGTCAAGTCATACCCTGGAGGAGGAGGAGGAGGAGGAGGAGGAGGAGGAGGAGGAGGACGATGCTATTATTATCATTCTTCCTTAATATTGATAGCGATTATATTATCCTGTTTCTTCATTCTACTTTCTATCACAACTTGCTTTTATCTATTACTACATACACATACACACACACACCCACACACTCACCTATAGGGCAGCCGCAGGTGTAGTTGGTAGGACGGTTGAGGCAGAGATGAGAGCATCCCCCATTCTCTTCCCTGCATGGGTTGCCTCCTCTCCCTTGGTGCACACTTACTGCCTTCAGCCCCATTAAGTCTGGCAGCTGCTCCACTATCACCTCACGCTCACCTCCTGTTGTGGTAGTAGTAGTAGTAGTAGTAGTAGTAGTAGTAGTAGTAGTAGTAGTAGGAGTAGTAGTAGTAGTAGTAGTAGTAGTAGTAGTAGGAGTAGTAGGAGTAGGAGTAGGAGTAGTAGTAGGAGTAGGAGTAGGAGTAGGAGTAGGAGTAGGAGTAGGAATAGGAGTAGGAGTATTAGTAGTAGTTGTATGAAAACTTTATCTCACGTAACACTATTTAGACTGACTGAATTTTCTACTATCCCTCTTGTAGTAATAGTAATAGTAATAAAAGTAGTAGTAGTAATAGTAGTAGTAGTAATAGTTTACAACCAAAATTCTTGACTTAAAAAAAAAAAAAAGGCGTAAAGATAAGGCGCTTTTTTCTTTTTTTTATATTATTATTCATTACTTGACATTAAACAACTCACAACAAAACTAACTCAATCACTCACAAACTAACAAATTAACACACTAACTACCTAACTACCTAATTACCTGTAAGTTTGTTGACCCGTTCAATGCTGCGTCTCTGCCAGTCAGTCCAGTAGATGTGGTCGCCAAGGAGGGAGAGTCCAAACACATGCGGTAGATATTCACTCAACACCACACGCCGGTCTGTGCCATCCAGCGCGGAGGTCTGAGGGCAGGGTAAGGTGGTGATGACAGGGTGAGGAAGGCAGGGTAAGGTGGTGATGACAGGGAGGAAGGCAGGGTAAGGTGGTGATGACAGGGTGTGGAAGATTGATTTATAAGGTATTTTCTCTCTCCTATCTGATTCAATTTAGTCTCATTCTTACGTCTATATATATATGCAAGGTATTTTCTTTCTTTTTAGCGTTTATTTACGTTCTCATTCTTCCCTCACTATATATAAAGTATTTTCTAACCTATCTTCCTTCATTTCCTTTTATCATTTACTCACACATCCCTTTCTCTCTCATTTCTCTCCCTCTTCCTTTCTCCACACCACACTCACCTCAATCACATCCTTCCCCGCATCACACCAGAAGATGCGTTTGAGCTGGGCATCAATCACCACTCCATTGGGCCAGACCAGCTGAGTGCCAATCACCAGCTGCCTCATAGTGCCGTCGAGTGCCGCTCTCTCAATCTTAGGGTGAGTCCCCCAATCTGTCCAGAACATCAATCCTCCGTCGGGATCAATTGCGATGGCTCTCGGCTCATCTAAGTTGTCGGTGATTAGGATCTGAAGAGGAGATGAGTGTGGTTATGAGTACAAGAGAGAGAGAGAGAGAGAGAGAGAGAGAGAGAGAGAGAGAGAGAGAGAGAGAGAGAGAGAGAGAGAGTAATAAAAGAAAAGAGGAGAGGAGGATATAGATTAACAAAGAGGAAAGGGGAGAATAATAGCAATTTTTTTTCTTTTATATAATAAGAGAAGGAAAGTTAGGTTAGGTTAGGTAGTTTAGGGAAAAAAAAAAGAGGAGGATGTATAGGAAGGATGAAGGAGGAAGGATGGAAATAATAGCAAAGGTTTTTATTATCAGAGAGGGAAAAAGATTAGTAGTAGTTTAGGGGAAAGAAAAAAAGGAAAAAATATCAATGTTTGAGGTCCTTCCCCTTACCCCCCATCACCTTCCCATCATTCTCTTCACCTTCCCATTAGCCCCGTCATCTTCTCAATACCCCCATCACCTTCCCATCATCCTTATCACCTTCCCATCATCCCCATCACCTTCCCATCATCCTTATCCCCTTCCCATCATCCCCATCACCTTCCCATCCTCCCTATCACCTTCCCCTCATCCCCATCACTTTCCCATCCTCCCCATCATCCTTATCACCTTCCCATCCTTCCCCATCATTTTCCCCTCACCCACCATCACCTTCTCCTCACACCATATTACGTTCCCATCCTCCCCCATCATCCCCACCCCTCACCCTCACCCATCATTACCTTCCCATCACCCCCTACCTTTCTTGAAGTTCCGTTCAGCCTGGCCACCTCAATCCGGTCCGGTCCCGTGTCAGTCCAGTAGAGGTTCCTTGCAATCCAGTCCACCGCCACGCCATCCGGGTTCAACACCTCCGTCAACACCACCACCTCCTGCTCAGTGCCATCCAGACGCGACCGCTGGATGCGCTCCACCTGAACACATCATCCACTTATTATCATCATCACCACTATTTTTAAGTATGTAATGTAATCCACTCATCACTATTTCTAAGTATGTAATGTAATCCACTCATCACTATTTTTAAGTATGTAATGTAATCCACTCATCACTATTTTTAAGTATGTAATGTAATCCACTCATCACCATCTTTAAGTATGTAATGTAATCCACTCATCACTATTTTTAAGTATGTAATGTAATCCACTCATCACCATCTTTAAGTATGTAATGTAATCCACTCATCACTATTTTTAAGTATGTAATCCACTCATCACTATTTCTAAGTATGTAATGTAATCCACTCATCACTATTTCTAAGTATGTAATGTAATCCACTCATCATTATTTTTAAGTATGTAATGTAATCCACTCATCACTATTTTTAAGTATGTAATGTAATCCACTCATCATTATTTTTAAGTATATAATGTAATCCACTCATCACTATTTTTAAGTATGTAATGTAATCCACTCATCACTATTCTTAAGTATGTAATGTAAGTTTACCCACTCATCACCACTATTTCTAAGTACATAATTTAGTGCATTCATCCACTCACCACAACAACAACCACACCCACCACAGCTCAACCCTTCATCCACCACCACCACCACCACTCACCTCATCATCCGTCCAGTACACAAAACCATCAATAGGGTCGTAATCCACCGCAATGGCATGTCTCACCCCTGACACAGGTATGACGACAGCCGTGTGGTCTGGGGTGTCTAGGGAGATGCGACGAAGATCTGTCCTTCTCGCTAGGATCAGCATCTCCTCTGGGCCTGTGGGGGGTAGGGTGTTAGGTTAGGTTAGGATAGAAGATAGAGGGATGGGAGAAAGGAAGGAATGGAGATAGACAGCAAGAAGGGGTAGATAGAGGATAAGAAAGGAGGGGAGAGTAATGGGGAAGGAAGGTTGAAAGAAGGAGAAATGATAGAAGGAATGGAGGTAGAGAGTAAGAAAAGAGGGAAGGATGGAAAGATAGGATAGTGAGGAAGTTTTAGGATAGAGGTGAATAGAGGATAGGATATGGTTTGGGTAAGAAAGGAGGGATAGGGGTGGGAGAGGAAGGAAAGGAAGGAAGGAAGGAAGGGAGAAAGGAAGGAAGGAAGGAAGGAAGGAAGGAAGGAAGGAAGGAAGGAAGGGAAAAAGGATGGTTAAAATGAGGACAAAAGGAAGGAAGGAAGGAAGGAAATAGTGGTTAAAATGAGGACAAAAGGAAGGAAGGAAGGAATAGTTGGATAACAGGAAAAAAGGGAAGAGAATGGAAGAGGAAAGTAAAATAGAGAGAAAAGATAAAGGGTTAAAAATAAAAACTAATAAATAAAAAAATAAAAAAAACAAGAGCAAACAAAAAAATAAATAAATAAATAAACAAACAAACAAATAAATAAACAAAAAAATAAAAAATAAATAAAACACTTACCATCCGAACAATTAAACTTATCGAGCAGCTTCACCCCAGTAGGACATGCACACGAGTACCCAACAGGGGGCGGGGCAGCCAGACAGAGGTGGCTGCACCCCCCATTCCCCCGCTGGCATGGGGTGTCCGCTGGGGGCTGCTGGGCGGGGTCGTACACGTGAAGGTACATGGGTGACAGGCCGGCACCCAGCTGGTGTTGTTCCTGACAGCTCCTCTGAAAAGGGTGTGCCAGTATATTAGGTTAGGTTAGGTTAGGGTTAGGTTAGGTTAAGGTAAGGTTAGGTTAGGTTAAGGTGAGGTTACTTTAAGGTTAGGTTAGATTAAAATTAGGTTAGGTTAGGTTAGGTTAGGTTAAGGTAATGTAAGGTTAGTTTAAGGCTAGGTTAGATTAAGATTAGGTTAGGGTCGTTAGTTTATTAGGTTAGGTTAGGTTAAATTAGGTTAGTTTATTTACATCCTGTTAAGTAAAGGGTGATGTGCTAGGAAGGTGTGTGTATATGCATGTGTGTGAGTGAGAGATGATAATGATGATAATGAGGTTGAATATATAATGATTTAGTGTATAGTTTGTTTGCAGTCTCTCTCTCTCTCTCCTTTTTTTATGTGTCTCTCTCCCTCTCCCCCTGTCCCCCTTCCTCACCCCTTCATCAATGGTGCAGTAGTGGATGGCCCGAGTCTCCCAGTCAGTCCAGTAAAGGGTGTGGTTGAAGTAGGTGAGGGCAAAGGGGTGAGGCAGCTTCTCCTGAACCACCTGTAACAACAACAACAATAACAACAACAGGTAAGAATAACAACATCAGTGGAAAGTATTAACCATTTTCTGTATTTCTTTTGTCATATGTGAAGTAAATGAATCAAATAATAATCAATAAACATTACAAAATTACACGTTGAAGTAATACAGAATCACCTTAATAATTGCAGTTAAGAAAGTAGGTGGGTGGGTGGGAGGGGAAAGGAATGGGTGGGTGGGAGGGGTAGGGAATGGGTGGGTGGGAGGGGTAGGGAATGGGTGGCCGTGGGTGTTTAAATGTCTTCAAATATCCGCTAAACACACTAACCTAACCTCATTACTATTATTCTCCACTTCCCTCCTCTTCTATTCTTCACTTTCCTCCACTTCCTCTTCTATCCTCCTCCACCACTTACCTTCTTCCTGCGTCTTCCATCAAAATCCACGGAGGCGATATAGGACAGCTTAGCGTCGGCCCAGTAGATGACTCTCCTTGCGGTGTCAATGGTGAGTCCGTTGGGCCAGAATATCTCCTCCCGTACGATGACAACGCGGGTGGACGAGTCACCGTTCATCCCCGCACGCTCTATCTTAGGATTCTCGCCCCAGTCCGTCCAAAACATGAGTCTGAGGAGAGGTGAGGTGAGGAGAGGAGAGGTTAGGTTAGGTTAGGTGAGGTGAAGTGAGGTGAGGTGAGGTTAGGTTAGGTTACGTGAGGGAAGATGTACGAAGGAGTACAAAGAAAGAACAGACATCAACCTAACAAGGCTGTCTGTGTGGCTACACTATTACTATAATATCTACTTGATAGAGATAAAAGGACAGCAAAGTGGAAGGCTCCTCCCCACCCACCCCTCCCTCCAGCCAAAGCTGACCGGAAGAAGAAGTGATACCATGTAGCATAGACAAAATATCATGGAATTTATATAAGAAAGTGAGAAAAACAAGAATAATCTACATTTACGTATCTCTATGGAGAGAGAGAGAGAGAGAGAGAGAGAGAGAGAGAGAGAGAGAGAGAGAGAGAGAGAGAGAGAGAGAGAGAGAGAGAGAGAGAGAGAGAGAGAGAGAGAGAGAGAAAAAAAAAAAAGAAAAAAAAATTACGCAGGAATGAAATACTTAATTTGATGATGTTTATGATGGTACAAAATGATGATGATAATAAATGTGTGTATGTCTCTCTATCTCCCTATCTCTGTTGTGTGGTATGAGTGAAAAGGTAAAAATAATTATATAAAATAATAATAGCAAGGCAGGGCTTGCGCTGGCGCTTGCCATTTTCACCATATGCGATAAAATAAAATTAATGGAGATAATTATATCACATCAGCAAATGTTCTTGGCGACAGTATATTGTATTCTGTACTTTTTTTTTATTTGGCTACAAAGTTGGCTACAAGTTTTAAATGTTCAGAGCAAGCCCTGGCATCTTTATCCATCTTCTACTGCTATTTTCATGCTGACTGCTCTCTGAACTTGCTAACTGCATGCCTCCCCCCTCCTGCGGCCTGGCTGCACAAGACTCTCTACTTCTTCTCATCCCTATTCTGTCCATCTACCTAATGCAAGAGTTAACCAGTATCTTCACTCTTTCATCCCTTACACTGGTAAACTTCCCCCCCATGTCTATATTTCTCCCACTGTCCTCTTTACAGGGTCTGGCGATAAGCAGAATTTTTTTTATTACTTATTTTTGTTTTCCCTTAGCCAGTACCCTTTTAATGTAAAAAAAAAAAAAAGCCCTGGCAAGGTATAAAACTCTCTCTCTTTCTCTCTCTCTCTCTCACCACACCACACCACAGACCCACAGGATGTCCCCCACAGGATGTCACCCACAGGACGTCCCCAACAGGATGTTTACGAACGATAGTCAAGACTCATAACAACCTCTCTTATCGAATTTTTTATCTCCCTCTCTCTCTCTCCCCTACCCTCCCTCACCCTTCGGACGGGACCAGTGCTATGGCCCGGGGTTGGTCCAGGTTTTGCCAGAACAGCACGCGGCGGTGGGTGGTGTAGAGGCCGGCCACCTCGATCTTGTTGGTGTCAGAGTCCGTCCAGTACAGCTTCCTCCCCAACCAGTCCACCGCCAAGCCATCCGGGGAAACAATGCGCCGCGAGATGACTGTCACCTGCGGGAAGGGATGTATGGGGTTAGGGATTCAAGGATTAATTAGTCTGGGGTTAGTGATTATGGGGTTATATTGAGTTAATTAGTCTGGGGTTATATTGGGTTATTTAGTCTGGGATTAAGTAGTTTAGGGTTATCTGGGGTTTTGACTATCTAGATCAAGCAGGTTGTATACAGTTTATAAATTCAGAGATGTATATCCTCTTTCTTTATTATTTTCTAGAAACTAATAACAGCAATCACAATAGTATTTAAAATGTCTATGATGAGAGAAAAAAAAAGTGGTCTCTTTTTTTTATCTCAACATTAATAATAAACATAAAAAGACTAAGAGATATATATTTTAAGTTGAACTATTCTAAAAGCCTTGGGTGGAAACATACACACATTACATTACAATCTCTCTCTCTCTCTCCCCCCTCACCTCCTTATGGTCCTTAGCTCCGTGTGTGCCGTTAACCTGCACACACTTAATAAGCTCGTTATCAATGTCGGTCCAACACACCAGCTGACCCTCATAGTAGTAATCGACACAAGCTGCATCAGTGACATCCTGGAAAGTGGTGATAGGTTATTGTGATGGGTGGTGGTGATGGGTATTGGTCATTGGTAGTGTAAATGGGTAGTAGTGATGGGAGATGGGTGGTGGCAGTGATGGGTTAGTAGTGATGGGTGGTTGTGATATTTAGTAGCAGGATTGGGTCCAAGTACATGTAATTGTACTTGGACTTAAGCACAGTCCCTTGTACTTGGAGCCAACCCTGGTGAGTATTGATGGTAATGATAAATAAATTGCAGTGGTGATAGTAACAATTCCCTTACATCCAATTACTTAACAACACTTGACATTATTAACTTTCAAATAAGTAATACCTTCACAATACCATTTCCATTCTATCTTTACTTCTTTTATCAAACCCACAAAGATAAGAACATAAGAATATAAGGAAGCTACAAAAGGTCCGGAGGTCTGCACTAGGTAATTCCTGTTAATCCTATCCCCCCTTATTACCCACACCCCCCTCCCATCCCCATCCATGAAGTCATCTAGTCTTCTCTTAAAACTCCCTATTGTCTGTGCACTAATTACCTGCTGACTGAGTCTGTTCCAATCATCTACATTAACCTAACCTATTTGTAAACCAATTACTGCCTATTTCTTTATTAAATCTACATTTTTCTAGTTTGAATCCGTTATTTCTTGTCCTATCCTGACTACTGATTCTAAGAACTTTTCCTAATCGTAACAACTTTTCCTAATTGTAACAACTTTTCCTAATTGTAACAACTATTCCCCATATTATTTTACATCTTCACCACAATGCTCTAGAGAATTCATTGTTATATTTTTGCATTACCTGAAGCTTTTTGAAAAGGTTTTCTTTCATTACATTTCCGTCGCAAATTCTTAGTTTGTGAGAAATTCAATGTTTTCTGTGAGACCTTCTTTTCGAAAAATAAAGTTTTGTTTTGTTTGAACAAGGTTCTGTTATTTGTCAATGTAGGTTAAGGTTTGGTAGGGGTAAATTTTACTAATAGCATCTCCTCACGGATCACCAAAATATTGACATAGGTGATAAGGTATGTAATGTACAACACGTTTGTGGTGGTTTTATTTGGGGGGACGACTTTAGTTTGGCCACAGAGGCTTTTTAAAAATCTGGTAGGTGCCTCAAATTCCAAGTCCACACAGATGTTGAGTTATGGTTAGGTTAAGGTTATTAGGTTAGGTTACGTTTATGTTATGGTTAGGCTAAGTTAGGTTAGGTTCGGTTCTATAAGATTTTTACATTTTATTACCCAAAAGTTAGGGTTCTCAACCTTAGATTTTTTCTGGATTTGGGTAATAAAATGTAAAAATCTTACATAACCGAACCTAACCTAACCATAACATAAACGTAACCTAACAACTTTAACCTAACCATAACTCAACATCTGTGTAGCACCTACCAGATTTTTAACGAGCCTTATTGGCCAAACTAAGGCCGTCCCAAAATAAAACCACCAATAACGTGTTGTACATTACATACCTTATCACCTATGTCAATATTTTGGTGATCCGTGAGGAGATGCTATTAGTAAGATTTACCGAACTGTTCCTACTCTTTATCATTATCATCATCACTATTATCATTACCATTATTATTATTATCTTTATCACACCTGTACTTACCTTAACAATTACTTCGTGCCTTTCCTTTCCAACTTCTATAATGCGAATGTCTTTACGATTAGCAAAGAGCAGCTCTGGGTAGCCTGGAGAGAGAGAGAGAGAGAGAGAGAGAGAGAGAGAGAGAGAGAGAGAGAGAGAGAGAGAGAGAGAGACAAAAAATATGAGTAACAATACACACACACACACACACACACACACACACACACACACACACACACATACACACTATCTTTCAAGCCTGTGTGTATAACCTTATCTACATCCCCTTATCAGCACGTACAAGTCCTATAATTAATACTATCCAGCATCATTCTTAAACCTCGTTATAATGTAAATAAGATGGTGTGACTACGAATAAAATTATAAAAATATTTCTACTCTAACCACTACTACTACTATTCATTATAAGTCCTATAAGTGATTCCTGGATAGTAATATATATAAAAGTAGTTAAGAAATCGTTGTACATTTGGTATTAAGACTTGAAATGATAATTAGCTCTTGTGAGGAGGATTACTGTTTGGTTTACCGTAGGCTGGCGCACACAGGTAGACGGTCAGCGAGGTGACGAACAGGTGGAGGGAGACCATCGTTGCCACTCATGATCGCGTGCTGCTGCTACACACCCTCATCACACAGTGGGAAGAATAATAATAACAAGTTGTCCAGCAGTACCCTCCCATCACCCCGCCGCCATGACACTGGTGCTGTTCGGTCTGTTCCGCCGCCACACGCACCGCTCCTTCCCCTCCGCGCCCAGACTAGTGCCTGCTAAGCTAGAATAATGTGTCTTATATATAACTATTTAACAAACACAGCCGCAGAGAAGAAACTGATGGTCTACTCACTATAATAACCTGGAAAGATGAATGTGTTAGGATTGACTTGGGTATAACAGTGTTTAGGGCGCCGTTGTAAATGTATTCCCGCACTTTCATAATGAATAACAACAACAATACATTTTTTCATTGAACCTTTAAAAATGTAAACAATGACATAAAGGTGTTGTATCAGTCTTGTCAGTAATAATTAAACTTGCTGTGTTGATCAAGCGGAGGAAAACGAGGTTAAAGTTTGACATTTTGACATATGACATATATGACATTTTTGACATATGACATATGACATTTTTGACATTTGACATTTGATATTTGATTTGACATTTGATATTTGACATAAGATTACCTGCATAGATTTTGACAAATTTTCAATTGATTTCCGATTGAAATCTCTACTTTGTTTTCTCCGTGAGTAATGTTATTGTAAATGACACCATAACTGCAAGAGGAAATTTAAGTATTATGAAGTTGTTTAATATTATAAATAGAGAAAAAACAGCGGCAACAATACCACGTACGGAACATATTTATTTCACTGGAGGAATGTATGATTGATAAATAAACGTCTTCAGCTGACAGTAGATTAACACAAATCAGCAGAAACGATTTTAAACCACGAGAACCATTAAAATCCCATGAATCATAAACAGCACAACATTAAAGCGAAAATGTATCATATCACCAATTTTATTTACTTCGTACTGAGGAGAGTTAGCATTTAGGTTGATAAGAATGTATGCAGGAGTGAGGGATGGGGGAGACAAAGTAGGGATGGTGTCATATGCAGATAATATGGTTAGAAAATTAAATAGTCATGATCGAGTGAATCTGCAGAGGAGCTCCAAAGATTATAATTGCTGCTAATAAAGTTAAGCGATAGATATGTTTACACTTTCAGACACTGTCCCGCGTGGTAAGTGGTGCCAAACCAAAATAAGTTTTCTCGGACCTATCTCTCAACATTTTATGGAGTATTGATTAAGTTCCATAAGATTAGGATACAAGGTCAGGAAGCTATTCCCATACCGACAAACAGTCAAATATACAAAAAAATGATGGTTTCTTGCCTCGACCACTAATGTTAGGTTCTTTTTCACTAGTAGAAAGACGGCCGAATATGATGACGATAGGCTATACACAACAAACTTAAATCTCAGACCGATAACTATAGTTATCGGTCTGACATTTAAGTTTGTTGTGTATACCGTCATCATGTCCGACCATCCCTCTACTAGTGAAAAAGAACCTAACATTCAGTGGTCGAGGCAAGAAACCATCATTTGTTCTTATGGAAATTAATCAGCACTCCATTAAATGTTGAAAGGTCAAGGTCACAGGTATAAGTCAAGAAAAAATTAACATCACCTGTAGTATTCCCATTGAACGTTATATCGGGCGCCACCTTCAGCCAGTCCAACACAAAACTATACTACGTTAACATACAAGATTGAAAAAAAAAAAGATATAACTCTTTCAAAACGTAACAAAATTTCACAAAACTTCACCAACATGACCACCTACTCAAAATATCCAGTACTATAATTATTCAAGATTCAAAGTCAGAAAAATCACAAATATCTGTGATGTTGGCGGAGGTTTTATACTTGTGCTTTACGGAATGTCCTTATATATCTAGTTCACTTAAATGAGAACGAAAGATATTTTGGAGTGAAGTTTGGCAATGATAAATACAAAATAATGATAGTGAATAGATACACAGATGGAAGGGATATTACATGGAGACGAGTGAATGAGCTGCGTAAACATAAAATTATAAATAAATACCTATAAAGGATATGGATGAACCCAAATAAATATGAAAAGACAAAAAATAGAAAAAATTAATATGATATTCACTGGAACAAAACGAAAGAAAAAGAAGAGGAGCAAGAAGCGTCATAACTCATGTCACAAGAAATCAAGAACTTCAAGAAGAACTAGAAGAAGAAGAAGCGTCGTGGCGGCTGACAGGTGATGTGTCAACAAAGTTACGGAAATTAATAGGTACGGAAATGCAATTAATCCCATAACAACATTGTAACTCACACACTAGATATAAGGAATTAAATCAGCCAACAGAAAGGTTAATTATGATGTAGATAATTAGTGAAGCAATGAATTCTGTCCCTTTGCAAAATAACTCCCGTCCTCGTATATTACTTGACAATTTATCTATTGA
This sequence comes from Cancer borealis, assembly GCA_036785275.1. Classification (NCBI taxonomy): domain Eukaryota; kingdom Metazoa; phylum Arthropoda; class Malacostraca; order Decapoda; family Cancridae; genus Cancer; species Cancer borealis. The sequence goes on from JAXIVD010001620.1 coordinate 33,735, forward strand.
TTGATTACATGTATCACCTGTTTATTTATAGCCTTGTGTTGATAGAATAGTGTTAGTGAATTGTCTATGAAATGCATCAGGCTTTACAAATGATAATAATACATGAATTCAACGAGAAAAAAAAATGGGGATAAATAAATGGAGATTAAAATTTGTGGACCTATTTTACGCAAAGGTTTCCAATATTTTTTTTTTCTGGTAAATCTGCATAACTACTGTTGGTACGATATTGATATAAATGTGTAGGGTAAAATTTTACATTTACACCATAATGGCATTTGTTTACGTCTCCATCTTCGGAGAGCACCTCGTCCAACTCCCTACTTTTGGTAATAGAGAACATTTGATAGCTTCTATATTAATATAACCTAACACAACCTATATTAATCGATTAACCTACATTGACAAGTAACAGAACCTTGTTCAAACAAAACGAAACTTTTTTTTCGAAGATAAGGTCTCGCAGAAAACATTGAATATCTCACAAACTAAGAATTTGCGACGGAAATGTAATTAAGAAAACCTTCTCAAAATGCATCAGGTAATGCAAAAATATAACCCTGAATTCTCTAGAGCATTGTGGTGAAGATGTAAAATAATACCACATGGAGTGGTAGTACATACTATACATAGTGTACTCACCACTGTGAAGGTTTCAGGCGGTGCTTACCATTATTTACCTCACAAAGCGTCTTGGAAGTTAGGGTAAAATTATATATAATAAAATATCTTCATCACCCAAACAAGTCTGGGGACCTGTGGGAATGTGGGGTTCTTGGGGAGACGGAAAGACGAAATACAATGATTTACGCTAAGAACAAGGTGCTAGAATCACTAACATAACCTAACAATGACTTTTTGACGAACACGCAATGCACTGGTCACAAAAACTGGCGTGTGGCTACGAAAGAAAATGGCGTCTGCACTTCGCCCAACGCCTGATTTTTGGTCATAGAAAACATTTACTATCTTCTAAATTAACATAGCACAACACAACCTAGATTAATCAAACCTTAACCAATACTGACAAATAACTTTGTTCAAACCAAACTAAACTTTACCTTATCCTCGAAGAGAAGGTCTCATAGAAAACATTGAATATCTCACAAACTAGAAATTTGCGACGGAAATGTAATCAAGAAAACCTTCTCAGAATGCATCCAATAATGTAAAAATGTAACACTGAATTATCTAGAGCATTCTGGTAAAGATGTAAAATAATACCGGTGAGGTTATGTTAAGTTAAATTAAGTTATGGTTATGTTGTGTTATGTTATGTTATGTTTGGTTGGTTGTGTTATGTTAGGTTATGGTTAGGTTAAAGTTGGGTTTGGTTAGATTCGGTTATAATAGGCTTTTGTATTTGATTACCAAAAAGGGATGGTTTTCACCCTAGAACTTTTTTCTTCCGGATTGCCATATATGGCCCATATTTGCTTATAATGACGAGCACCGCCTGAAACCTTCACAGATTTGTTGAGTACACTTATGTATAGTATGTACGACTTCATATTTATATCGATATCGTCCGAGCAGTAGTTATGCAGATTTACCGGAAAGATTGAACAACTATAAATACAAAGACAGTACCCTGTATACAACAACTATGTAAATGCAACTAAGTATATACATATAACTACATCACTTATTGGTTTTTGAGGTGCACTGATGATATTTTTTAGTTTGATGTTGTTGGAACTTTTGATAAAGCATTTAACAAAGAGGAAATAACTGTCTATTTGTTTTTCTGTTGATCTACTAGAGAAAGGATATGTGTGTTATAATTATACCTCATGTTGTGTATGTGGCATGTTGGTGCAAAAGATGGTTAGTGGTAAGTTACAGAATATTAACGTTTGAATGTGCAATTAATGTGATAGCAAAGTACTTAAGGAAGAATGGAAAAAAATTATGCAGCCTTCATTAACACCCCCGAAAAAAAACATATAATAGACTTGATATGGAAGATCTCTGAAACATTCTGAAAATTTACGGTGTTGAAGGACAGTTCTTGTGAGGAATTAAGGCATTTTATAGGGAGACAAGTGCGTGTGTGAGAGTGGATGGAGAGCTAAGTGAGAGTATCCTATAGGAGTGGGAGTGAGACAAGGATATGTGATGTCGCCTGGGTTGTTTAATATTTCTATGGATGAGTGAATGAGAGAAATAAAATCTGATGTAGGGAATATAGGTTAGGTTAGGTTAGGTGGACTCTAGGGAATATAGGTTAGGTTTGGTTAGGTTAGGTTAGGTGGACTGGTGGTGCTATGCCTGTTTGTAGAATGAAGAGGCAATTCAGGGAGGTGGATGAATTTTTTAGTGTATGACAATGTGTTGAGGCTAAAGATTACAGAGATGAGGTGATGTTGTGCCTTACTGAAATACAGATTACAGAGGCTGAACTGAGGGGGAGAATGGGAGTGGAGTGTGTTAGTGTGGTGATGAAAGGAAAAAAAGGTAGACTCAGGTGGTTAAGTTAAGTTAGGTTAGGTTAGGTTAAGTTAGAATTTATGTTAATAGTATGAGTGAATAGAGTTAGAGATCTGAATATAGTTAGAAGAGTTTTTAATGATTGAATGAAGAAAACTTTGAATGAATTTGTCCAGGTCCAAAGTGATTTAGGCCTATGCAGGGAGGCTGATAGAGATGGTGTAGCTTGGTGAAATGACATTAGGTTAATAAATATAACAATCCAAAGTGTATTGATGTATTGAAGCTTTCTAAATAATGATGATGATGATGATGCTGAGGATGATGATGATGATGATGATGATGATGATGAGGATGATGATGATGATGATGATGATGATGATGATATATGATTTATTTCAAAACCTACTGATCTCACACTCAAATTAAAGCTGATAAATACCTTTTTTCCCTCTTACTTTGTATCTTATTGCAATGCTCTCACTACATTTTTAGAGACAATTCCTATCTTAGTTTGCCGATTTTAATAATAATTTTTTTTTAATTTCTTAGCCAGAGATGGTGGAAGGACTACTCATGGAGGAGGAGGAGGAGGAGGAGGAGGAGGAGGAGGAGGAGGAGGAGACAGAAGAAGAAGAAGAAGAAGAAGAAAGTACAAACTCCTCACAGTTAAAAAAAAAAAAAAAAAAGACTGAACTTGAGGTGAGTGTTGTGTGTGTGTGTGTGTGTGTGTGTGTGTGTGTGTGTGTGTGTGTGTGTGTGTGTGTGTGTGTGTACAGATGGCATGCTAAGAACTACACAAAACCATCTGATCTTGCTCTCTTTATTATATATTTATTATTATTATTATTATTATTATCATCATCATCATCATCATCATCATCATCATCATCATCATTATTATTATTATTATTATTATTATTATTATTATTATTATTATTATTATTATTATTATTGTTCTTGTTATTATTTTTTACCTTGTTTCCTAGACTTCATTAATTCACTCAGGTGTGTTTGTGTTCTTGTTATCTCTGTTGTTATTATTCTGTGTAATTATTTTTTTTCTCTATGAATGTAAATTTTCTCTCCACCTCTCAACATCCTTCTCCTCTCCCTTCCTCTCCCTTCCCTTCCCTTCCCTTCCCTTCCCTTCTCCTTCTCCTTCTCCTTCTCCTTCTCCTTCTCTTTCCCTTCCCTCCTCCTCCCTTCCCTTCCGTTCCCCTCATTCTCCTTCCCCTCCCCTCCTTCCCTCTTTCTTAGTACACATTCCTTTCTCCCACCTTTCCCTTCCCTTCCTCTCCCATCCCCTCCTTCCCTTTAAATATCTTTGTATCCTCCTCCTCCTCCTCCTCCTCCTAAACAAAAATAATGGCACACCTGTTAATCAATTGTTTCCAAAAATGTAACTTTAGAGAAATGAAAAGGTTAAAGGGCGTCTCTCTCTCTCTCTCTCTCTCTCTCTCTCTCTCTCTCTCTCTCTCTCTCTCTCTCTCTCTCTCTCTCTCTCTCTCTCTCTCTCTCTCTCTCTCTCTCTCTCTCTCTCTCTCTCTTCTTAGCCCTTATTTTAGTATCCTAAGCTTGGCAAACCTTACTATAGGAGGTGGGCGGAATCTAATGAGGAACTGGGCGGGGCTGAGTGAGGAGGTGGGCGTGGCCAGCTAGACCGAGAGTATATAAGACCGGACGACAGTGACGGGCAACCACTTGGAGAGGTGAGGTGGAAGGTGTCACTTGCTCCTCCGCCATACCTTTCATTGGCGTCCGTTGCTTTATAGTTATAGATGTAAACAAGCACCAACTGGCGGATTGTTGTATACGTAAGGAAAGGGAAAACAATATGGAGCTCGCCATGCCCCACTGCATTTGGTCTTTGCTGTCTAAAGTGTCGGTAAATGGAAGATAAGGACTCGCGTTGAATTTTGTTGCTCCGTTGAAAAAGAGTGAACACGTCGCTGAAGGGTAACTATG
>JAXIVD010001620.1:38332-75832 GCA_036785275.1 Cancer borealis
CCTAGTACAAGAGGAAATTCCCTCTAATTAACAGAAATGTAATCTCAGTAATAACTTTCATCAATTCATGTATTACGTTATTGTTTTCTTTTTCTTTTTTTTATTTTTTATTTATTTATTTTATTTATTTATTTTATTTTTTTTTTTTTTTGTGAATGAAGTTGAATAAAAATGGCGGTTCTAATATTTTTTTTTCTCTTATTTTGCAGAGACTTGAGCTTCAACAACCTGACGGAGCTTCTTCCCCGCGCCCTCACGCCCTTCCAGCCCTGCAAACTCTGTACGTACATGTGTGTGTGTAGTGTGTGTGTGTGTGTGTGTGTGTGTGTGTGTGTGTGTGTGTGTGTGTGTGTGTGTGTGTGTGTGTGTGTGTGTGTGTGTGTGTGTGTGTGTGTCTTATATTAACATTTATAGCAGTATCTCATGTATATATTTAATATCGAGTGTGCGTTCCAATGCTTCTTTTTTACACACACACACACACACACACACACACACACAACACACACACACACACACACACACACACACACACACACACACACACACACACACACACACACACACACACTGGCTTCTAGAACTAACGATCTCATTTAACTTTCAAAACACGCTTCATTACCATACACAGCAACAAACACACAATTATTTTTTTTTTTTCATTTCCATGTGCGCACTGCAGATAACCTTCACTGTGTATTCATGTACGTATAACTTGAGATAACTAAGCATTTATTAGCGACAGGGACGTGATGGTGAATATTGACTGTGTGTGTGCGTCTGTGTGTGTGTTGTGTGTGTGTGTGTGTGTGTGTTGTGTGTGTGTGTTGTTTTTTTTTTTTTTTTTTTTTTTTTTTTTTTTTTTTTTTTTTTTTTTTTTTTTTTTTTTTTTTTTTTTTAGGTGTATGTTACAGTCCTATGTCTTCCACAGAATCCTCGCCAACAACAGGATACAAAGGATAGCACCAGGAGCCTTCCAAGACCTAAATATAGAAGTCTTGTAAGTTTAATCTTCTTATTATGATTTTATCGTAACTCCTATTTTATCATCCTCTATTTCCTTCCTTTCTTCCCTCATCCTCACTTTTTTCTTCTCATTCATTATCCTCAACACCACTTCTTTACCCTTCTATTTTCTTTATTTTCTTTGTTACTTTTATTTTCTTCTATATTTTTTTCTGTCATAAATTTTACTTGATAACGCTCATTCTTTCTTAACCCTCTGTTGCTTATTTTCCTCTTCCTCCGCCTCTTTTCACTCCCTTTACCTGCTTTTTCCTGCGTATTACTGTAGTTTGCGCCCACATTATCCTCTCTAGTCGAGGTACTGAAGTTTCAAAGGGTTATAGTCGCCCTACTTTCTCCCCTCCTGTCATACCTTTCCCCTTCACCTACTCTGAGTTTAAGATTTTTGCTTCTCGCTTCCCTGTGTGATGTTGGGAATCGGTTGTGCTTTGACTGTGGTTGTTAATTTATATTGTTGTTGTTGGTATATGTGTAGTATTAGTAGTTGTAGGTGTGGGAATAGTAATAGTTTTAATAGTAAGAGTTATTGCTGTTCTTGTTGTTCTTGTTGATTGTTATTGTTTGTGTATTTTTTTTAGAGTATTAGTGAAAGCGGGAAAAAAAGATTAGTTGAGATAAAGCCTTTTTCTTTTTTTCTTTTATTGCTGTTTCTATAATTCTTTTTCATTCTAATTTATGTATGCTTAATTTCTGTGGATTTATTAGTGATGTTAATTTTATCTCTTTCTCGTGACTTGTTCCTCTGCTGTTCTTCCTTTGAAATATTTATCAAGTTAATTATTTTCCACACATGGATATTACTTATGTTCACTTCTATTTTCTTTCTCTCCCAACACCACACTCACTCAGTATTCCCTTTCCCTCTTCCCATCATTGTAACACTCTCCCTACTCTCCCTTTACACCCTCACTCACTCCTACCTCACTCCTCTCACCTTTCCACCACCTCACACCTTCACACTCACCTGGTATCTCCTCTTACACCCTCGTTTTCTTATCTCTTCGTTCTGTTAATCTATATCATCACGTATCTCTTTTTTTTCCTTCGCATTCCTAACCTCCTTTGTTTCCTTCGTCAGACACCTCAATGAGAACTCCCTCACGTCCTTGAAGGAGGTGGAATTACCAGCAGGTCTTCGTGAACTCTCCCTTGAAAAAAATCTCCTTACCGCCCTGCCTCCCTCCCTGTCCTCCCTCCACGGCCTTCAAACCCTGTACGCAAGTATTTGTCTCGCTTCACTCTGCTGTGTTGCGAAATGTATTGATAATGTTGAGTGGACAAGGGTTGTGTTGAAAGTTATATTGCGTTGTTGATGTTGCGTGTGTGTTTTATATATAATTTTTTTTTTATTGCTGTGGTGTTAATGTACTTAGTGTTTGTTTGTATGTGTGTGTTTATTTGTTTGTTTATGCATTAATTTCTTGATTGAGTTGTTTTTTTTCCACTCTGTATAATTGTGGAAGTAGTCAGATAGATACTTTAATATTTGTGAAAGTGTTAAAAGGGTTGGGGGGGAAAAAAAAAAGAGTTCCAATATTCTCTGATTATGTTAATGGCTTACGCGTGTTTATGTATCTATTTATTTATTCAGTTACTTATTTTTTCATTTAAGTGTAGTTATAATCAAGCAAAAACTAATACATAAGTTAAATAAATAAACAAATTTCATTAATCTCACACCAAGCATGACACACTTTAACTAATATATTCCCTCTCTTTTGTTTTTAGTATTTTAGTATTTCAGAAAATAAAAAGAGCTTAAAGAAAAATATAAGTGTTCAGATCCTCCGAGCAAGCAGAGGACGCTGGTATGATCAATGTATTAATATCCTCAGGAACATAGCGCGCAACAGGCTGACAGTGGTGAAGGACGGTGACCTACGCGGCCTGCACAACCTTCTAATCCTGTAAGTACCTCTTTCAGGGGATCAGGGGCGGCGGGGAGAAGGATGTCGTGTGTTGGTAGAAGATGAGAAAATAAGAATGTAAGGTGAGATTGAGAAAACATGAAAAGAAGATGGAAGGAAATGAGAAGGTGGAACAGAAGGATAATAAGGAGGAGGAGGAGGAAAGGAAGGGAGGAAAATCTAAGAGGAAGGCGCCGAGAACCATATTACTCCCTGCACTCTAGACACTATCTCTTGTCGAGCCTTTAGTAACTCCTCTTGATATACTGAACGACGAACACACTAAAACAACAAGAAGTTCTTGGTCTCGACACACACATACACGGTTCTGGCCGAGACTGCATAAGAGAAGAGGAGAAGCAAGCATCTCTCCTCCTCTTTATAACCACATCCTGAACCTCTCATGCTGGTAATAAACACGGAATAAACACTGAGGTCATACGAGGGAAGGAAAGGAGTGTAGCATTTCACCGAGTCACATATCCCTCGCTTGGGTGTAGTGCAGTGAATATTGAGGTTCTTACTTCTTATTCCTTCAGGCGTGGCGGTGTTGTTAGTGACAGATGTAGTGCCAGATGCATACAAACACGATACCTGACTAACGTGATGTGTGCCAGCTTGCATGAGTGGCTGGGAATCAATATGCCAAGAGAGGGAAGGCTAGACTCAACGATAGTGTTTTGTTTTGACGTTTTATTTATTATTATTCAATGTGTTTGCTCTGTTTGCGTCGTGTTTTGAGATTTAGTGTCTGTCGTCCTTGTACTTGTCCAACGAAGCACACGATCATAAAACGTGTGAAAATATAAGCACAAACGAAAATAAAAGCAAAAACTGTAATAATAAGAGCAACTTCAATACCTCTTCCTTACCTCTACTCTTTTCTCATATGTTCCCCATCTATTCCTCCTCTCTCCCTTTCCCCTCAGCCTAAATCAACCCTTCACCATATCCCCAAAACCTCACTGACCGTTCAACATTCACCCCGTCACCCCTCTCCCCCATTACCCTCCCCTTCCATAATATTCACGCATTCACTCCTCTCTCCTTCCCTCCCCAGCTCGCTTCACCACAACAAAATTACCGCTGTGGAGGACCGCGCCTTGATCAGAATGAAGAACCTGGAGATCCTGTAAGTCCCTCCAGCAGCCACGTCAGGCAGCTCTTCTTTATGTGTGTGAGAGAGAGAGAGAGAGAGAGAGAGAGAGAGAGAGAGAGAGAGAGAGAGAGAGAGAGAGAGAGAGAGAGAGAGAGAGAGAGAGAGAGAGAGAGAGAGAGAGAGAGAGAGAGATTATTAATATTGCATCGTGATTACATTAGCATGTTGAGATGGCATTTATGTGTACTTGGCTGGAGTGATGTGCCGATACCAGACACGAGGGACACACACACATGGGGACAGCGAGGTGATAGTGGTGGTAAACACACCCAAGGAAGAGAAGTGTAAATATTTGTGTCAACTGGATGTATCAATAAAACAGGAAATAATAGTAGTAGTAGTAGTGGTGGTGGTGCTAGTAAATGTGTGGCAGTGGGACGTGTAAATAAAAAAAGGAAATAATATTGATAGTAGTAGTGGTAATGTAATATTTGTTGTTGTTGTTGGTGGTGGTGGTAGCAGTTATAATGTTAATGATAATGATAATTATAATTATAATCAAACAATAATAATGATATTAACGCAAACATATCATTCAGTAAACTTTACTCACACTACAATTATCAATAAGGGAATGACAACAGTATTACCGTGATAAATAACAAACATGTATATGCATTGACTTATTAATTATGTAATCACCAGCGTAAAAATACACACAATAACAATCACAGAATCACACAGACTGTAGCACAACAAGGTATGACTGATCAATACACATAAACACTGCCACGATAAACACTTAGATAACCAATTCAGTAACATAAGAGAAAGTAATACAATCATAGTTTATAATCTAAAGTGAACCTGGCGTACCTACTCCTTCCTCACTGTACCTTCTCACGCTCTTCAGGAACCTCGAGGGGAATGCCCTGTTGGAGGTACCACCCATTGTCCCTAACTGCCCCAAACTCCGTCAACTGTGAGTACTGGAAATTCGTTTTAACTGTGAAATTGTACACTTCCCAGTCTGTAAAGTACTTTGGAATTAATTGATTTACCTGTATGTGTTTGGTCCTTCCTCCTCTCTCAAGGCTTCTGGGCTACAACCGACTGTCATTCTTCGGGGAAAATGCGCTAGAGGGGTTGATGAGGCTTCAGGAAGTTGGTCTGCACTTCAATCCAATTCGTTCAGTTCATCATCGAGCATTCTCCAATCTCCCGGCCCTCACCAAGCTGTAAGTGTGTGTGTGTGTGTGTGTGTGTGTGTGTGTGTGTGTGTGTGTGTGTGTGTGTGTGTGTGTGTGTGTGTGTGTGTGTGTGTGTGTGTGTGTGTGAGATTTATTCGTACATACAATTAATAACTTATCTATTGTTATTATTTATCTACACTCCTTATTTCCTCCTTGTATGTAAATAAATACCGGCTAATTTTTTTTTGTCATCCCTTACCTAGTCGCCTCAACATCCTATTTCCTGCAGGATCCTGAAGGAGGTGAAGCAGATGCAAGAGTTTCCGGATTTGAACGGCACCTACAGCCTTGAGGACTTGAGGATAGATCGCTCCTCACTCACTGCCGTGCCTGAGGACCTGTGTAGCGTGGCACCGAGACTCCGAAGCCTGTGAGTACATTAGGAGAGGGAAGAGAAGGGAAGGGAAGGGAAAGGAAAGGAAAGGAAGGGAAGAAAAAGGAAAGAAAAGGAAAAGAAAGGAAAGGAAAGGAAAGGAAAGGGAAGAGAAGGGAAAGGAGGGGAATAGAAGGGACTAGTGACTGTTTGATTAGGTACTGAGGGGTGGAAAGCAAGTGAAAGGGGTCAGTAAAGAAGGGAAAAACAGTGTAATGTGTTATAGGGAAGGAAATTTTTTTAAGTGAGTCCCTGCAGTGCAATGATGAATTCTACTACAAAGGAATGTGATTGGTTGTAAGTAGTGGAGCAAGTGCTATTTCTGTAGGTGGAAGAAGCTTGGATAGTTGATTCTCCCTGAAGCAATAAAGATCAACTGTACATGCAAGGCAGAATAGACGCTTCGTGTGAGAATTGCAATCCTTTACTTCTAAGAATGGAACTTGTTGCTATTAAAGATGATGGTGTCAAGAGGTTGTGATATACATATATAAAAAAAAAACTTAATGAGGTGGATGTGGAAATTTACTGTTAAGAGAGATAACTATACATGTTAGGAATATAAAAAAAACTGAACTTTGAAAAAAGTAATAGTGTTAGTATGACCATATGGAGAGAAAGGATGAGAATGACTGGGAAAAGTGTGAAGTGGAATTTTAAGTGCCAGTAAGTAGAGTAAGATAGACATGTGTTGAGGTACTGAGGAAAGACCTAGAAAGCAAAGCAATCAATATAGTTGTTCATCACCTTGTAGCTTGGCGAGGTGACATCAGGTGAGGAAGAATGACCTTTGTAAACATGGAACCTGCCTAACAAAACGAGGGTGATGATTTAAAGGAGGAGGAAGAGGAGAGGGAGGGAGGGAGGAAGGAAAGGGAAGGAAGATACAGAAGAGGAGGAAAGAGATAAGGGAAATCAGCGCAGGTAGATGATATAAATTACCTGTATTGCGGTCTTTTTAGTGCATCAAAAGCACCACACAAGTCCTGAAACAACTTGCATTACTTTGTACATTTTTTGTAATTGTACATTCGATAGGAGGTGGTGACATGGTTTAAGAATGGAGAGTAATGACCTTGTGTTGCAGGAATCTTCAAAGGAACCGCATCAATGAACAGCCTCACCTCAACGGCTGCAGACACCTCCGCCTCGTGTAAGCCTCTTTGTCTGTGTTTGTTGTCCTGCATGCTGATGATGATGATAATGATGATGATGATGATAGTGATAATGATATAGCAGTACTTACTCAAACACTTGATACTGTTGGAAAAGTTCTTGGGAATGATGAAGAAAAATGGCTTTAGTTTTACATGTGCATTTATAATTTCATCTTCAAGAATCATAAAACTTATTCTTGTTCATTATTTTTTCCTATAATTCTCGGTAATTATATGGCATGTTTTTATTTTTTTTATTTCTTTATTTTATTTATTTATTTTTCTCCAGGTGTGTGGGGTCCTTACCTGTGTCATAATTACCTGCAGTCAAAGCAATTATCACTCACCTTATCTTTCCTCCCACAGTGATTTAAGTTACAACAACATTAGTTACCTACGACCTGGTGGCTTCGCTGGCCTCTCCCACCTCCAGGACCTCCTTCTGCAGGGCAACGCCGTCACCACACTCCACAACAGGACCTTCATGGGGCTCAATAGATTACAAGTGTTGTGCGTATTTTTACATATCCTTCATCCTCCTCCTTCCCCCATTCGTTATCATCCTACTCTCCTCCTCCTCCTTCTTCTCTTTTTCGTAGCCTTGTGATGCTCTTCTGTTTATGTCTCTCTTCAAGGGTTGTATCCATTTTATTTCATCACTGTTTTATTGTTTTGTTTCGTTATTATTTCATTTATTTAGTCACTTAGTTATGCCTATTATCTTCCTTTTTTGACTTAATTATTGTTTTGTTCTTCTTTTGACGTCAATGAAACTTTGATGCGCTATTATATGTTGTCCTTTCTTTATATTTCATTGGCAATGCATGGTTTTACTCTCTCTCTCTCTCTCTCTCTCTCTCTCTCTCTCTCTCTCTCTCTCTCTCTCTCTCTCTCTCTCTCTCTCTCTCTCTCTCTCTCTCTCTCTCTCTCTCTCTCTCTCTCTCTCTCTCTCTCTCTCTCTCTCTCTCTCTCTCTCTCTCTCTCTCTCTCTCTCTCTCTCTCTCTCTTTGTTACAGTTTTCTTTTGATTTTTAGTGTACTTTCTTTTCTTAGTTTACTTTGTTCATTCCCTTTCTGTCTTCCACAAGTTCGTCTGTTTCATTCATACACTCTCTGCCTCTCTCTTACTATCGATTCAAAATTTACTCTGTCATATATGTTTTCCTTATGTAATTCACTGTTCACCCCATTTTCATATATGTATAAACTGTAATTTTACTGGACTGACATTCTATAAATATATATTATCATTAAACCAAATTCAATAGACCATCTTTGTATATATTTCTGGGTTAGAAAAAAATAAGATTACCTTGTTGGGGGAAGAGGAAGAAATGAAAACTAATTAGGTACAAAATCTCTGAAATATGTTTTGAATTCAACAGGCAACTGGAGGGAAATTTCATCACCAGTATCCACTCCGAGGCCTTCATGCCCCTACACAACCTGGAGGATATGTGGGTATTGCACACACACACACACACACACACACACACACACACACACACACACACACACACACACACACACACACACACACACACACACACACACATACACACACACAGAGAGAGAGAGAGAGAGAGAGAGAGAGAGAGAGAGAGAGAGAGAGAGAGAGAGAGAGAGAGAGAGAGAGAGAGAGAGAGAGAGAGAGAAGCCATTACAAGTTCACTCATTCGTAACTGTAATGGATTTGTTATAGACTTGGTAGGGCAGTTATAGAAGTAGTGTTATATCTTTTTAATTGGCAATTGTGAGGCAGCTGTAGTAGTAGTAGTAGCAGTAGTAGTAGTAGTAGCAGTTGTAGTAGTAGTAGTAGTAATGGTAATATTGTTATATGTTTAATTTCTTTGCAGTAATTTAGGGAACAACAGCTTCCCGGAACTACCTAACCAGGGGCTTGAAAAGGTCATCTCCATCAAGGTGCATAACAACCGCTACCTACGAGAGTTTCCGGGGCCAGAGAACTTCCCGCTGGTCCGGACACTCACCCTATCCTATGCCTATCACTGCTGCCCCTTCCTCAGGTACGTAGTGAAGGTAGATGTGAAGGAAACACAAATAATGAAGAACTTACTCATCTTTAATGGACATATTGAGTTGTTAAGTAATAATTCATTCTTTTATTTCCTCTTTTCTTGTCTCGTTTTGCCTTATATCCTACTTTACCTTGTCCTTACCTACTCTGTCCTCTCTTCTCTGCTCCTCTCCTTGCTGTTCCTTCTTACCCTCACCTACCCACTCCTCTCTTCTCTGCTCCTCTCCTTGCTGTTCCTCTTTGTCCTCACCTACCCACTCCTCTCTTCTCTGCTCCTCTCCTTGCTGTTCCTCCTTACCCTCACCTACCCTCTCCTCTCTTCTCTGCTCCTCTCCTTGCTGTTCCTCCTTGCCCTCACCTACCCTCTCCTCTCTTCTCTGCTCCTCTCTTTGCTGTTGCTCCTGCAGGTTACGGGAACAGACGGAGGCCCCGGAGATCATCGAGAATGTTGTGTTTAGCGTGGAGGGACTGAACAATCTTGACCCTACGATATGGAATGTATCGAGCGTCTGGCCAGATCTTGGTGGTAAGAGGCGGGAAATCCAGGGCCTTCATGTGTGTGTGTGTGTGTGTGTGTGTGTGTGTGTGTAAGGATGGGTGGGTGGGCGGGTTTCTGTCTTGCTTTCATTTTAGTTTTTTTTTCTTTTTCTATCCTTTATTTTCTTTTTTGTATTATAGACTTTGCTCAGTAAGTGTCTGTTTGTTTTGATTTTGCATGTGTTTGATTGCTATTTTTTTGTAGTTTATTTCCTTTTCTTTTCTTTTTGTGCATGTTAAGTAATGTTTTTCCTGTTGTTCTTATGTGTATTTTCTTCTTAGTACCAAATCTGTTTTATGCTTTTTTTTTGTCCATTCTCCTAATAAGACGTGTGTTTTGTCTGTGTTTTAAAAGCCTTACTAGTATTCTATAAGTATGTCTTAATTTTGTGAATATATCTCACTGATCCTTTTGTTTACAGGTGTATTGTTGTTTTTACCATACACACTCTTCTGTTTTTCCTTCTTGTTTTGTCTTTATTTTCCTTGTTTAGGATTTTTTGTTTAATCACTCGCTTCTGAAAACCCACTTGTGTTCTAATTTTCATGTGATGCGTAATGATGTTTTGTTCCTTTTAGTTAGCATTTTGAGTATTCTTCGTGTGTTCTGTTTTCCGTGGGGTGTTCATGTTCCGTTCAGCAAAGTGGAAGATTCTAATAAGAACAGGTATGATTGCCTCTTATATTCATCTAAATATTATATTGGCTATAAAAACTGCATTCATCATTACAGTCTAATATTAATCAATCTGGAATACAAGGTTATAAATTAATTATAGTGTGTATGTATGTGTGTGTGTGTGTGTGTGTGTGTGTATCTGTGTGTGTGTGTGTGTGTGTGTGTGTGTGTGTGTGTGTGTGTGTGAGAGAGAGAGAGAGAGAGAGAGAGAGAGAGAGAGAGAGAGAGAGAGAGAGAGAGAGAGAGAGAGAGAGAGAGAGAGAGAGAGAGAGAGAGAGAGAGAGAGAAGAGCGTGCGTACAAAATCTCAAATTATCTTTCCGTCATTTTTCATTTCATTTGTAGCTGTAGAGTTTCAGGAAAAAAAAGTTGTTATGATTTCCTTTCTTTTTTTGTCATGAGTATTGGGACCTTAGAGCACTGTGCCCCTAAGCTTGACACCCCCACCCCACCGTTGCTGCTCCATCGTAGGTACCCACACCTCGTTTGATACCCCGTCCCTGTGTTTGATGGAACTTAGATGCGTGTAGCCCAGGTAGCTTAGAAGAGCATGCCATTCCCTTCGTCCCCTACAGATAGCTTCACTTTATTTACTCCCTTTGTTTGTAAGTAGTTACGCTCCATTACGCCCACCCATTCATCTTGGGGAAGGTAGTCCATAGTGGGTAGGAGTGTCTGACGTCGTTTTGCATGGCATCAGCATGCCATAGTCAGCATGAGATAGGAGATGTGTACACGTGTCAGCAGTCTGGTCTCAGCACAAAGCGTCAACAGTCGTCAAGGAGAAGACTATGTCATTACTAATCTCATTTAACATCATTAATTGCATCATAACTGTCCACATCCTATAATTCAGGGGCACTAGGGTATCATTAACACTGTAGTTAAGTCACACTCCTTCATACAGTATAATAAACCTAACAAGATAATGGAAGAAACTAAATAACCCTTTCTTTTCTATCACACTTAAGATCCTTGTTTCTTGTGCTTGAAATACCACTCACTCTGCATGACCATCATCAGCATCCCACCACACACATCAGATGGGGAGACATGAAGGGGGAGCTCAGGGGACAAGATTCATGCGGGTCACGTCACCTCAGTTTAGGTCAGGTCAGGTTAGGGTAGGATAGGGTAAGTGTAGGAGAATGTGGTGTTTAGACTCACTGCTCACGCTGCATCTCACTGGTGTGATAGAAGCCTCCATTCCTTCTCCCATTTTGCTTACGTTCATTTTTGGAGCAGAAAATATTTGATCATTTTTGGCATGTATACCAGTCACGTGCTTCGGGTTTGTAGGTAGTAATTCTTGTTTTTTTCTTTTCCTTTTCGGTCTGGTTTACTCGGTTTATAGCAGGAATGAACAAAAACTTTGCGGCCATTTGGGCTAACTTGGCTGCTGAATTCCCTTCAGCCAATACCGAGATGGTTGCCACTCCGCTTGACCTGGAAGAGACCACCACCACCGCCTCCTCCTACCCCTCTCTACCACGCCATCAGGTCCTCTGCCAACCCGAGCCAGGTCAGCCGTTCACCCTCTGGCATACTTTTGTAAATACTGTGCAAACCATTCTGATCTCTTAGGCTAAAGGATACAATGCTAAGTGTTGCAATATATCCTCACCTGAGTAGTATTAAGATATGCAAACCGTTGTGGTCTTTTTGTCATAACCATGCAATGCTGAATCCATCATGTTTTGTATGAACCATTACGCTCCGTCTTGGCATCATATTCCTGATTTAAAGGTGATGCTTTACTGTAAACATTCTTTATTCACAATGTTTGGCGTGTATATGTCTCTTTTTTTAGGTCTATTCATGGCTTAGTTGAAGGGGCATCAGTGTAGAGTAAGTGGTTTACCTTTTAGTGAATGTATACTAGGGTGTTGAACCTTCTGGTAGTAACACTAGTGCCGCTACAGGACCCTTCATGCCGTGCGAGGACCTGTTTGACTGGTGGACGCTGCGCTGCGGGGTGTGGATTGTGTTCCTGCTGGCGCTGCTGGGGAACGGAACAGTGGTTGTGGTGCTCATATTTGCCAGGTCTAAGATGGATGTCCCGAGGTTCCTGGTCACTAATCTTGCCTTCGCGGACTTTTTCATGGGCTTGTACCTTGGTGAGTGAGCCTCGTATCGTCTCGTCTCACTCCATAACTTGCTACCCTGTTCTGTGTATTACTCTTCACCACTAATCCTTCCTTGTGTCCCCTGCCCTCTGCTATCTGTTTCATTTTGTGTTCCAGTGTACTAGTTGATGATGTTTGAATTAGTCCTAAAAGCAAGGGAGTGGAATTTAATATTATCTATATATGTTATGTGTTGACCTTCCTTTTTAGTTTGATTGTCTATTTTGTTCTATGTTATTTATGAAAAATAGTGTTTGCAATATCTATATCACAAGCTAATCAGGGAATGTATGATGAGGTTAGTTAGTTACTTTTACAATTGGATCAAAAATCATTCAAAATATATTCCTTAAGTTGTCTATTAATGATACTGTAGCTAACCTGAAAATGTTTTGTCTTGCTGCCCATCGTGCCACCGTCACCGCCGCCACTCAGGGTTCCTGGCGGTTGTTGATGCCTCAACCCTCGGAGAGTTCCGTATGTATGCCATCCCATGGCAGACGTCAGCGGGGTGCCAGGTGGCGGGCTTCCTTGGGGTGTTGAGCTGCGAGCTGTCTGTGTACACGCTCACTGTCATCACCATGGAGAGGAACTACGCCATCACACATGCCATGCACCTCAACAAGCGGCTCTCCCTGCGCCATGCCGCTTACATTATGGTGCTTGGCTGGCTCTTCGCCTCCACGCTTGCCCTGCTGCCCCTCATCGGCGTCTCGGACTACCGCAAGTTTGCTGTTTGTCTCCCCATCGAGACGAAGGGTGCCGGTCTGGGCTACGTGGTGTTCCTCATGTTTATTAATGGTGTGGCTTTCCTCATCTTGATGGGATGTTACCTCAAGATCTACTGCGCCATCCGTGGCTCTCAGGCTTGGAACAGCAACGACTCACGCATCGCCAAGAGGATGGCGTTGCTCGTCTTCACTGACTTCATCTGTTGGGCGCCTATAGCCTTCTTCTCTCTCACCGCCGCTTTTGGCTTACATCTAATATCACTGAAAGAGGCCAAAGTGTTTACTGTATTCATCCTTCCATTCAATTCTTGTTGTAACCCTTTCCTATACGCCCTGTTAACCAAACAATTTAAAAAAGACTGTGTTCTACTATGTAAAACTATAGAAGAATCCAGAGTAACAAGAGGCATCGGACGTTGCCGCCATTCTTCAAATTTTAGTAACCGCCAGACTCCGGCCAACACCAACAGCGCGCTGGACAACTCCACGCGTCAGGATAACCCGTCTTGTCGATGCCAAAGCAAGACACAAGAATCCCAAAAACTCCACCACCGTTTGCGTATATCGGCTCTCAAGTATATATTTTGCCACAAGGATACGGAAGAGATGAACTCTGCTAGTGATTTCAGCTACCAGCAGGCGAAGAGTGCAGTGAAGTCTAAGCGACATCCTTCAGTCTCCAGTGAGACCTACAGTTCTTCCTGGTCGGAGACGTGGCGTCGAGGTCAGGCAGTCATGTCGCTGCGACTTGACCGTCGACTCCACAACTCCTGGTACCTATCTCGTAAGCCTTCTCAAGAAAGCAACCTCTCCTCCTCTCGCAATGATTCTTCTGCCACTACTGCATCAACATCCACCTGGCGCATATCACGGTCATCAGTGTCTTCCGATATTTCCACCAGTGGATCGCGTGGTGTGGGGAAGGCAGATGCAGCACCTGTGCTGCGCCTTGGCTCCATCAGGGACCGTCGGGGAGAGGGTTTGACGCATATTCCAGCACGACAAATTGCACACCATCAAGCATTGCTGGTGAGGCAGCAGCCTGGCGCATCCGGCCAACGATCAGGAACCACCACTTCGGCAGTCCGAATTAAACCTCGATTACAGAGACAAATAGCAATAGAACGTGAAACCTACATACCCAACAAAAATGGGGGAAGCCCCTGTGACATTCCATGCCCCTTACACCCACGTTCTGACAACCTGTCATGCGTGTACGAGCAAGACAGTTACGAGGAGGAAGAACACGAGCAGCAGAAGGACTACTTGACCCCTCGCTGCCCAATGACAGGACTGACGGTCACCTTCATTCCTCGGAAGCTAAGCACTATATCCTCACACTCGGTAAGTGTTGTGAAGGATGCAGACAATGAGGAACCAGCAGCTACCCCGGGTGTGGAGGGTCAACCCCCTTGTGGCCTGTCACCAACAGCCAAGGAAAGTTTGCCGCGAGGGGGAAAGTGTGTAAGCTTGACACTTCTCCCTCAGTCCTCTGTACAGGCGAGCACTTACCGCTTCCCCTCAGATGGCCACCTGCCTCTTTCTCCTCGGCATACTGAGTTCCTCTACTTCACCAACCTCGCCACACCTGCGCTCATGATCTCGCACAGCGACCAGAAAGTTTATTCTCCCGTCAATTGTGAGGCGGATGAGGAGAACCACTATGGTCAGGCCATTATCAGCATCCACCAGCCTGAAGACGCCCATCAGTCTGAACATGATGACTGCATGGAGTCTACTGCTCTCATGGATGATGATGGCTGTGATGGTGATGACGAAGTGTTTGAAGATGAAAAGGAAATCCGCAGGAGACCCTTGGAAACACACTTCCCAATAGAGGAACAGCCGGGGGAAACGCGTCCATTGATATGATGACATCTACTCTTCAGCAGGAGCAAGCTGAAGCAACGAGAGGGAACGATGACTCTTCAAGCAACTCTGCTGACTGAGTCTTCATTACTGAAAGCCAGACTTTCGGTTGTGATGTCAATGGTGACTTTTAAACATTTCATCTCTGGCACCACATCAGTCCCTGGCCAGGTCCTTCTCGCTGCTCCAGAGACCATGCACCACCAGGTCATGTGGACTTAAGTGTTTTTGATAAACCCAGAGTAGAATATTCATCAAGGCAAAGGTCAGTCGATGACAATGGGACCAGAATCATAGACATCAACAAAATACTAGTATTATTTGTGCGCTAGTTGGATTTTCTTAAAGAGTAACCAACATTATGAAGCTCTTTTGTTTCCTTATCAGTGTATCAGCCGTACAGGAGGATCCACAGGCATCTCCATGCAGCCTCTTAGCGTGTTGTGAGATAGCAGTCAGTGTACCGAATGTCAAAGGCTACTTCTTTGGATGCGGTAGTTTCTGTGTTTCTTTTGTCCTCCCGGGAAGGAGTGTAAATCCTTTATGCATTATATCTCTTAAGAACACATGACAAAGGTGCCACAGGTCACCTGGACCTTTTCAGGTGAAGAAATGGTCAGCATTGTTTGTACCACTCGTCGTGTTCGTGTTCCCAGATCCACCACCATTAATGGGAAACAACGAAGTGAAGTCAATTCTGGTACTGAACGTGGTGCTGAAAATACCAATAAAGCAACAATCCCCAGAACAATACAGTACAAATAAGTTATCCGAAAGGTTTTAGTAAATTTCTCGAGGGTACTATTTACGTTATGTGGATACAGTTGCGGTAACTTCCAGATTATTTGCCTTTTCCTTAATGATTTTCCTCTCTTGCACTAACCTAGCAATCGGACGCAACCGCCTCCTTGCCAGAAATAAATTGAACAGTTTTAGTTTCTTGCCGGGAGCTGCTTCAGTCATACTCCTTCCTTCTAAATGACAGGCGGGATTCGAACCCCATTCATCCTCTCTCTCAGTCTACAGTTGCTGAAGGTCGTGTCTGTGTTCCTTCTCTTCAGTAATCCATTGGAGAAGAAACGAACAAACGATGCATCCCTGGATGGATAGTGAACTTGATGGAAGAGAGAGGTGTCACCCAGGTAAAGAAGAGTTGTGAAGAATGGAAGGTTCTACTTGATCCCATACAGAGCAATGTGAAAAAAAGAACTTCAGATTACGTCCAAGCCAAAGATTTTTATCCTTCATGCTAACCCGTTATATTTTTTCCTTGTGTGTGTGTGTGTATAAATAACTGTAATATTGACTGACTGTGAGTAGCGATAGATTATTTATACTATACCTTATGGTGCTTTTTATTTACTAATGTGTTCAAGTGAAGCGAGTGATTTGTGTAATCCTTCACTGGGACATTTTTTTAAAGCCTCTTATCATGAGCTTACGCCACGTCAAGATTCCAAGTTGGCAACCTCAAGCAATTCCCGTGTGGATGTAAAAGCAAAACTAACACGCTGCATCACATTATGACAGCCAATTAAGTAATGCAAATAAAAAGAAAAGAGCAAATCATGTAGTTTGCGTGTCGTAGGCTTAACAATGAAATAGGCATACATGACGCAGGCCTCTTGTATTCTATTTAGAATGTTGATTGTGTCTATGTGTTCTGCGAGCGTTGCTGCGTGTAGTGAGTGTGTCAGTGATGCATCTCACGCTGGGTGTGTGTGTGTGTGTGTGTGTGCGTGTGTATGTGTGTGTGCGTGTGTGTGTGTGTGTGTGTGTGTGTGTGTGTGTGTGTGTGTGTGTGTGTGTGTGTGTGTGTGTGTGTGTGTATATAGTATATATATATATATATATATATATATATATATATATATATATATATATATATATATATATATATATATGCACACACACATGGAGAGAGAGAGAGAGAGAGAGAGAGAGAGAGAGAGATGTATGCAAATGTCACCAGAGATAGAACCGCCTTACAGTGGACGGTAACATGTGTGTGTGTGTGTGTGTGTTTATATTATATACTATTAATGTCTAAAATCACGAGGCAGTGAGGATTATGATCGGTTAGTGAGAAATAGTTCTATAAACGTGTATTATGAGGACGAGGGGAAGGGCAGGTGGGGATGATAGGCTGAGGAGAGAGTGAGTGAGTGAGTAACAAGTTGGAGGATGCAGTATTGGCCTCACGGGGTCAATGCATGTCATAAATGAACAAAAATAAAAATTTAATAAAAATGCGAACTATCGCTTCGAGAATCTTTATTTTTTACTAAGAGACTAGAGGAGGAGAGTCGATCCTGTATATGTGTCCACTTAGAGGGTTAAGACGTTTCCATAAACTCTTGCATTGTGTACTAAACTCTCCTGTGTAGAGGTACTTAATAAAGAGACGGTTTATTCCTTGGTTCAAGGGTTTCTCTACTCGATTGGGAGTTTGTTTTGTGACAAACACATTATTATTATTATTATTATTATTATTATTATTATTATTATTACGAAGAAGAAACTCAAGGAATTGTAATGACTGTGCAAGGATATATTAATTGTAAATGTACAAACTGTTGGTGTTTGATCCTTTTAATGTTATTCTTAATGTGGTCAAATATATTAATCTGATAAACCTCTTGTTAATGCAGAGTTTGCGTGAGTCACCATTATGGGTTTATACAGTATGTGTGAGTCTTGGTTTGAAGTTGAAGGTGAAGGAAGGAATGAGAAATGTTCCAATGGTTCACTGGTTCAAACACAGGAGGTAAAACAGTGTTGTGTGGTGAGTATACTCTGGGTAGCTACACTGCACAGCCGCGCCACGCTCCTCCACAGACAGCCAGAAAGGTGATGAAGGTGAGCACTGGCAGCTGGATACACTGTGGAGGGAACACAGCCTCCTGTAGGTCACACGTGTTCGTATAGAGGCCTTACATATATTAAGTTAATAGTGGTGAGGACAGCCCCATCTTCCCACCTCTTACACTCGGCTTCACAAACTAGCACAATAATTTTACCACCTGACACCGAATTAACATAGTACCTGGATCTGCTGATTGGTTGGCATATTGCCTTATTTATTTGTAACATCTGATTATACAAATAATAGCAATAATTTCATAGTGATGTCATCAAATTGCAACCATCAAGGTGACTGGTAGGTAAAAAGTGGACTGGATATCCACAGGTGCTTAGTTACCATTAATCTAACTGGTAGTCAAGGTTTATGGGAAGCTAGGCCTACGAAATGATAAGAAAATTTACTTATACATTATTATATTAGCTGCTGTGGAGGTATTATAGTAACTGGGACCACACTGGCAACAAGTAAACGTTGGTATGGTTATCACCGATCGGGAGGGGTGTGATATGGGCCTTCGCGCCACATAAAGGCGGCCCACAGAATAAGTACAACTATTTGCAACTTTTTTTATGATATATACTCATCAGTAGCTGAAGTGTCAACTAATTCTGCGAAGCATATTACTAGATTACGAATCTGGTCATGATTTATCATTCTTGGCAATTCAAACTTATTATTTACCTGTAAGGAGTAAATCACCAGAAAAGTTGGTGTTCCCTGTTTTGCAGGGGAGGAGTGGAGAGGGAATAGGTTTCGGGACTTATCCAGACAAAATATATTCGAATAAGATGTGAGCTTCGATCCCATGGAACGAAATCAGAAGACCCATCACTATAAGACTCTAAAACAGTAATAAAACACGTGTCCTGAAAGTGTTGGTGCGTGAAAGTCAAGTTGTCGCCAGTGTGGACTTGCAGTTATGACCTCAGGGCGTGACGCGTGGAAAGCCGCCTAATCAGTGGAGATAATGAGTGTAGAGCTGCAGGAAGAGGAATTAACATAACGGTGTTAAGAATAACTCAAACTGAATGTATATCACAAAATCTCAAAGAACAAACCAAATTTAAGAGCATCATCTAAATAATACAGTAACAGGACGGCGAGGGATATCTCGCTCCGTCCTGTTATTGAAGACACAACAAATGTTTCATACATAGTATGTAGGAAACATTTGTTGTATTGTTGTATTTAATGTATTGTTTTATGTTATTTGTGTATGTAGTACATACACAAATAACATCTTAATCTGAATCCCTTAACAAGTATAAATGCCAAAACTACACCGTGAAGAGGATCGGACTCGCTCACAGGTTCACCTCCAAGTTCAGTCACTTCTTAGTCACAACAAGACTGATGTATACAAACGGCTAAACAAACGTTGGCCTCATCAATACCCTATTATTAAAGCCTGTGTGTCTGCATCCATCAAGTTACAACTCATTATCCATCATCAAGGAGGTAAGTGTCCTGTCAGGCTTATGGGTTGATGGATAATAAACCTCTGTTAACTATATAGCGTCATGATAATTATTACGGTTTCTTGTAACCTTCCAGAAAGTATGACGCAGAGGTAAGATTGTGAAGAATTCTTAACCTTACACTTCCTTGATACCACTCGGAGGAAAAGGTTGAATTATATATTGACTATGTGCTGCTTATAATGACGAAATATAGCCAGCATTAGGACATTAGGACTATTGTTTGTATTTAATGTAATGATCCTGACTAGTCTAGACTTTACCAAAAAAAAATCGTTGTTACATGGCGATGGTGTGTTGTTTTATGCTTTTAATGCATCGTAACAAAGCCCTACCGCCACACATTATATACTGTCCATCCTTATGTAGGTTTCAGTTATTGATATTAGGTACATGCATATAATTGATTGATCAAGTAAAATGCTGAATACTTAGTTGGTGAGCCAGCCTTACCTCTTAGGCTGTATGGGGAATGGATCAAGATAAGTAAACTGGATATGCCATCAACAAATTACAAGGCAGTGGGAACGTATGATGTTATTGGAGTAGTAAGTCCACCCAAGGCAGGGCAGTGTAGTAAAAGAAAAGTCACAAATATGCAATAATAGTGTTAGCCGTTCCAATAAGAAAAGCCTTCCCACCCTAATTCAAGGCAGACAGCCAGCACAGTTATGGCAAAAAAAATATAGTAAAGAATTTGAAGAATGCATATAAGTATTAAATATGTATAGGATCAGATTCAAGGCCAAAATATAAAAAAAGAACACACTCAAGGGTGATGCTTGTTGAAGGAGATAACACTAACAAACTGAAACACTTCAAGTCCTAAGGAGATATAGTTATTAGACAGAAGAATGCAACCTCCATTGTAACATTATTCTGTCAATAATCCTGTTATTTACTGTATTGGTTATATGACAAGTTGTTAAATTAGAGAGCAACATAACCTGCCTTTCTGTTGCATATATTGTTTTGTCGTCAACACACATCAAGCTGAGGCAACTCAATTCAAAGGTTGTGTTGTTGTATTGGTTATTGTATCTATAAAGTCATAATATTATAGATGCTTAAAAAAGTGTTAATTTCAGAAAACTAACCTGCATCATGACGGACCCAGACAGAAATCCATTGAAAAAGCAGTTATCCAAAACATCGTTAGAGAAGACCCTGCAGATGATTTCTTCGCCTCAGCAAGCGCCCATCACAATATATCCTGGTCCCTCGGCGAGCATGGCTAACATGGCTAAAGTAAGAATTCATGGTGATAGTTCAAAGAATGATTGATGCTGCAGTATACACAGTAATGATGGAGTGAAAGATTGCCGGGCTTCTATAAGTTATTGTGGTCTTTATCAGAATATATTGTTCTTTTTCATTTCCAAGCTAATCATGGACATGTTCATCTTCTTGGGGGGTTTTCCTTTTCATACACATGACAGCTGATGATGTATACACAACTATCATGTGCATAATGAAGAAAGTCTAATTACACTAGCATCGTGCAAATAGGTATTCTATATAGCCAAAGGTAAATACATGACCATCCTGTGCATTATTCAGTGAAAAGTCTATTTACACGACAGTCTTGCAAATAGGTAATCTATATAGCAAAGATATATACAAGACAGTCTTGTACATGTGTAAACATTGTACCCGACACATTGTGGAAGGAACTGTCAAAGCGCTTAAAGGAATTCCCGAATCTATATTTAGAAGAGACGTCACCCGACTGTTTGTTTCAGACTCAATATACATGTGTAGCTACTTCCATTTAGAAGTAAGTAAAGATGTCACTTTTTCTTAACTGTCATACAAACAATAATTTCATACGGTAGTAACATTAGGCCAGCTAAGAGGTCCAAGCTGAGAAATGATTAGGCCTAGTGTTGATTAATTTTCTGAAATTTTATGGACCTATATGAACAACATTTTCCAGTTTGTGTCATAATGCACAATATATTCCAAATTTTTTTTTTTTTTAAAGCAACCTCCCTACAATATGAGACGAGATGGTGGACATCTGTGTACAATTTACAATCCAGTTTCAAATGGAAAAAGATATTTACAGTGATGGAACTCCATTCTATCACAGGAACCAGTAGTGTCCCCTATGTTTACTATCTATTCTACTATATTACATGTTACCTACATTTCATAATGACACTAATCCTGTCATTTGTCAAATTAAAGTCAGTACTCGGGCCCATACAGGACAGTTGTGTGAATGGTCAATGAAAGAGTAAGTACACGATGGTTGTGCTAATAGCTGAGGAGAACTTATGTGAATGACGGTCATTCATCTAAACACTTTCACACATGACAGCCACAGGGATCAGATGTTTTCTATATTTTTAAATGTATAACAATAATCAAATCCCTGTGACTTCCTTCAAAGGCTATTTCTTGTGTTCATTATTAGGCTGACTTAGAAATTGCTCAACGCTTGAAAAACCTCCGGAAAACTCATGTTGATGAGCTGCCAACGGAGGAAGAGATGGCCTCTAGACTTGCTCACCTCAAAGGTCTTCCATCAGACCACTACGTCAAGCCTGCTATTCAACACCAGCCACCCGATACAAGAACTGACACCGAGAAGTCAGATGATCTTGTTGCTCAGGTATGTGGCATTTCATATTCCCCAAGAATTTATAGGTATAAATTCTGCCAATTACAGCAGTCTCCCAACCATCCAGCAGTTTGTTTAACTAATTTTGGCTGAATAGAAACACTTTGGGCAAATCTTACATTTATTTAAGGTGTGTTCAAATTAACAAGAATGTTTTATGAAGAATTTTCTTAATATGAAAGAAACAGTGATGGTTAATGCGGGGATTCACTCACAATAAAAACTCGTTCTCCTTGAAATTAAAGAAAGAAAAGTTTTAGTAAATTAATATGGTTTCACGTATATATTGACTGTCTGCAGCTGAGGATCCTTTGCACTGTGAGTAATTATATGTGATAGTGTAAATCCTCACCATCAGGCCATGGGGGAGGTGGCCTTAGAAGCCAATGTTGCCAGGGCTGATGATGAGCTGGAGACCCGACTGGCTCGCCTCAGGGGGGATGAGGTCCTGGCCAAGGGTGCTGTCGCCTTACCACCCACTGCCTTCCCCTTGTCACCTCATGCCAAGGCGGATGACACCTTAGGGGAAGATCTAGATGACATGAGCATGGATGAAGTAAGTGATGTCTTATAGCTCCTCCTAATCATCATCATCATCAAGGCATTTTTACCTTCTGGAAGCCAGCAACAAGGAATGGCCTTTGTGTATATAACTGTTTTATTCACTCCACCCCACACCTCCGTTTCATCTTTATCCTATCCCTTGTATAATGGTATATTCTTTTCATCTGCTTAGCATCTTTTATTTAGTTTGTGTTGTGTCCGGTGAGCAAAATAGGATATTCTTCTTTGGTTTCTTGGATTATGTTCTGTCGTAATCAGCTTTTTGAATAGTATGAGAGTGAGCAGCAGCTGATCACCTCAAGAAAGAGTCTCAAGGATGTGGTGGAAATCTTATGATAGTTTTCAGGATGATATAAGCAGCACATCATTTAAGTTCCTTACAGTTTTTTTTTTTTTTTTTTTTTTTTTTTCATGATTCAAATAGAATTGTTTTTGCAGGTTGAAGCTCTGATGAAAGCTGCTGAGAAAGAGGCCAATGTTGGTGCAGAAAAAGCCTTAGGAGAGCTGCAAGCTGACCCTGAACTAGCAGGAGCAGTGGCACTAGCTACCAAAAGAAAAGAAAAGGGACGCCAGAAGAGGTCCAAGGGATCTAAGGGGAAGAAAGGTGAATCATCAGATGAAGAGCGGCACAGCAAAAGTTATGATAGTGACATAGACTTAGAAATAGAAGGAGGAAAGGCTATTGATGCAGTGACTGAACAAGAAGAGGTACAGAGAATCATTGACATGTATACTAAGAGGGCACAGCTCAAGAAAGAGAAGAAGAGGAAAAAGAAAGAGGCAGCAGCAGCAGCTGCACCTCAAGGGGCTGCTGTAGGGGGAGATGACTCTGATTCTGATATTGAGGTTGGTTCAGAGTCAGACTTGTCCTCCGACAGTGAAAAGTTTAGCATTAGTGATGATGAACTCAGTGAATGAAGGAGGTTGATGACTCTTCCTATGTTAATTTTATGAGTTAGAAGCATTTAAAAGGTTTGTGTGCTGGGAGCTTCACTGATGTGTACAATAAGAATCAACATGTGAGGAATCACATCAAGGAGCTGATTGTTGACCTATTTGTAGCTTAATTATATGTGAAAGTAAGCATATTATAGTGGTAACAGCAAATTATACACTTGTTTCTGATTCTGATTCTGATAAATACTGCGCAGGCACCAGTTCTGGTGCATATCACGTATATGTTTTTATATAATACAGTTATATATTTTTTATGCACGTGTACCACTGTGTTTTGCAATTTTTGTGTCTTGATACTAAATGAAAGTATTTTTATCCCTTACAGTTACCATATATGAATATATTTTAGTTGGCATGCTACTTAATATATTTTTACTAGCACCTTGAAATGATGCGTCTTCAATCAATATATCAGTGTAATTCTTGAGGACTTTATTTTTAAGTCAAAACAATGGAATTAGCAGATGTGTCCTCAACGCTGCCACTCATTGATCATTTCCCCAGAGAAGTAGTCTTCCTGGCTTGGCACTTGATGCTGTTTACTGATTTTTTCATGTTTTTCTTTGACATAGTATTGTGGATATTTTCTTGGGTTATGAGATGAATGGTGTATACTTTACAGCTGCTTGTATGATAAAAGGGATTTGATTCATGAATGATGTGTGGTTTGATTAATTAATAGTAATACTGACTCGCAACAATGAATGGAGGATAATATTAAGAACTCGTATTATGGAATCCTGATTCCATGGACATGTGATTTAAGAGATATGATTCTCACGAATGAATGAATGATTGAATTGAACTATGTTAAGAAATTAATAGTAAAGAAAATGGTGCTTTGTAGCTGAGATGACAAGCCAAGTGAATAGATCTTTGTCATCATCAGCCACACACCTTGCTCTGAGACCTAAGTTATCATCTCATGCATCAGTAATCTACTATGCTTCACAGCTTTAGCAACCAACACATGCTTGGTTCAATACATGCTATACTATCTCAATAGATAGTGAATGATCATTGTAACAACTTGTATCAAAGTGAAAACTCTCCTTCTATTGAACAAGACACATATGGTTTGATTTCCCTCTCGAGCTTGTGTGGCTGTGTGTGGGCTTTCTCAAGGTCATATTGTAATTATTAGGCCTACGCAAACCTAATACCACTATCATGTTGGTGTGTTTTATTGTGGAGCCATTGGAGTGTGCGGCTGCGAGCACCTGGTAGAATTGTTACGGCTTTGTTTATATAGTGTGATGCTTAACCAAGGTGTTCTGTACTACCTCCACTTCACCATCACACTACTGCCACGTCTTGTGCCTAATGCTCAGTTGCCAGGTCTTTCCTTAGGTTCACCTACTGTTTATACCTTTTACTTTTACTATGAAATACAGTCTGATATAAGAATTTAGCATATTGATGTTGGAAAGTGGAACAAAGTCTTTGATCTGAATTACCAGATAACTTTTAACCACAAACTGTTTGTGACTCATGTAGAGGGGCAAGTTGAGTTACTTATTGAGCACAGATATCTCATCATGTTTGAATGATCAGTACTTCATCCTGCAGTAGGGAGGCTGGGTGGCTCTGTGGCCTATGAGTTGCAAGTTCAATCCTGGATCACGGCAGCTTCTTGGTGAGAAGGGTAGTGCTCTTGTTAACTCTAGCAGAACTGTAAGGTTATAGCTACCTAGTGTGGGGGATTATTTAGTCTCCTTAATCATCCTGCAATACTGTGCATGTACACTCTTAAGACAAATCCTTTTGGAAATGGAGTACTGTATTTTACGGCCTATTAGATGCACTTCTTTTCCTAAAAAAATACTCTGAAAAATAACAATGCTTCTTCCAAGACGAATGTTGTTGGAGGTTAACTTAGGTAGCTATTCAATGCAGCCTCATATATGATGTAACCTCAGTACTTACCTATTACAATTATTTTGAATACCATAAGACATTCAAATCAACTAATATTGTTAAAATGTGAGAAAAAAGATAGGTATATGAATGTAGTATTTACTCATGTCAGCCTGTATCATCTGCTATGTCAAAGCATAAAAGAAGACTTCAAAGTGACTGCATTTTGGTGTTTTTGCTTCATGAATTGAAACAGGTTAAGTTTACGAACCAGAACTAAAATACCACAAAAAATGCCCGAGGAATATGAGCAGAAAATTGTGACTTTTCATCAATTTTTCATTTTTCTTAGAAATTTCTTTCCAGAGTCAGGCTGCGTCTTATAAGCCGTAAAATGTGGTATACATACACATGCCCCTTGAATTGTGATTATTTTGTATTTCTTGACTAAATGTACATTTAGTGTGCATTGAGCTTATCAAAGTGAGCCTGTACTCAGTCTGTTTTCCTCAGCTCTCCTCTTGACACAGGAACCATTTGGAAACCTGAAGTGTAATAAGAAACAAACAACATTGAATATATTGTTTGTTTTTAGTTCAGTGGCCTTCCATGCTGCTGACGAGCCTCATGTTGTGTGCTTTTTTCTTATTCTTTTCTACCTTTTTTGTCCTACTGGCATGAATAACAGTGTTGCAGAAGACTCCTGGACAGCCGTGTTCATGCTGCTAATAATGTAAATACTCTTGGTCATTGATGCTCATTGTATTTTTTAAAATATAAAAATTGCAACAGAGAAGTAGATATTTATAACTTCTTATTGGTATTCTTCAGTAAATGGCGTATTGTGTGTCAATCATATTTTTTGACATATGATATAGTTGATATATTGCAAGTTTATTTTTCAAAGGCTATTAAATTATGAAATTTGCATTGCTGTAATAGGCAGGACAATATTCAACGAGATAATTCATAAAACTGAAACAATGCTTAGATGTGCTACATTGTAAGTCTATGTTTTGACAAGCAGTGTCACTTATATGTAATCAATGAAATCTAAAACTTCAAAGCATCGCACTGACAGGCTTTATTGAAGCTTAGGCTATATGACTTTTCCTCAAAGTGTGTTCATAAGAAAAGAGGTACAGGTGTTATAAAACTGGTTAAGTTAATTTCTTTGGTAATGTTTAAACTCTTATGTTTATGTAAATCAAAATATTTTAGTTTGATACCTGATAATGTAGATTTAGTTCTTTGGTCAGGAAATCAAAATATTTAAGTTTAATACTTGAGTATATAGATTAAGTTCCTTGTTCAGGAAGAGTTGTATCAGGTATGTGTATAATTTCATGTTTTTGTTTTTAGATGTGATGATTGTAATAGGTGAGGAGGTGTGAAAATTATAAGACAATTTGACAAAGAGGACTTGTACAGAATCGTGTACTGTTTGTTACCTTATGTTTCATTGGTTGAATGGATTTTGTTGCAAGACAAGATCACTACAACAGTCCATTTTAACTCTTAACTCATTGACCTCAAGTAATGATAATTAGGATAATGATATATATGTGTATAAACATTATTCTTTTATTCATCTAAATAACTATGACATTACATACTTTCATTATGCAAATTTTAAAAGTATTTTCTACATTTTTTTCTCATACAGAGAGTATGTTTCATGAATACACAACAAAGTCTTATATCTATAAAAAAAATATATATATGCACCAAACATCATAAAAAGTATATATTTCCCTCCCTACCCTTGTGTCCTTTCTCTGTGCCGCTAACGTCGTTCATCTGATCTAATCCCTACCCGACCCTCCCCCCCCACCTAACCCTACTACCCCAATAGTGCCATATGGCCTTTGTTGCCTGGCACATTTCTTTCTCCACATTACAATTACAAATCCTTGACTGCTTTGGAGACATGCCCAACATTCTTGATCTTTTCCTAACTTCCAAGCCTTCAGCTTACTCTGTCAAACTTTCCTCTCCATTGGACTCCTCTGATCACATCACAATTTTATTTCCGTTACATGTTCTATCACTCCGGTGCAGCCTCAGGACCCGCCTAAGCGGAGGTGCTTCTGGCATTTCAACTCTGCTAAGTGGGAGGACCTGAGGCTACTATTACCTAAGTACTATTCTGATTTTCCTTGGGATGATTATTGCTTCCATATCAGAGATCCTTCTTTTTGTAACACACACACACACACACACACACACACACACACACACACACACACACACACACACACACACACACACACACACACATATTGAAGAAGAGGGGATAGTTATCTGGAAGGCTCCTTAATTCACTTAATTCAATTATGTGAAGTTGCAAGATATGTATTCATGTAGCTATATGTATGGAAAAAAACTAATGAAAGACTAAAAGTAATTATCCCTCCTCCACCTCCACCACCTCCTCCTCCTCTTCCCAATTAATGGGTGGTTAATTATTGATCAATAAGACAATAACAGGAGTAATGTGAAGTAATAACTGATGTATTTTTACGATTTATTGGGTCAGATGGTTACACAAGTGAAGTGGCAAAGCAGTAATGAAAGATTAAAACATAATTAAGCTAGCTAATTAGTGGATAATTAATCCGGGATCATTGACAAGAGTAATGTGAAGTAATAATTGATGTATCTATGTATATTTGGTCAGCTGGTTACAAAGGTTAGCAATAGGAAAGCAGTAATGACAGACTGAAGCTAGCTTATTAATGGGTAGTTGATTGTTGATTATTAACAAGAGTAATGTGAAATAGTAAGTAGTCACGTAGTGTATTATTAGTTATTCAGCCAGCTAGTTACGACAGTTAACAATGCAGTTAGAGTGGTTTGAGATCATAGAGATGAAAAAAAATATACCGTAGTATTTATAGTTAGACTTGTAATAGACTCGCATATAATACTATTTAATTTGTAATTTTTTCCTGCTTTACGGGCAAAAAAAAGTAATGGGTAACGCTAATTAGGCACGAAATGATAAGATAATAGAAGAATTATGACATGCTAGAAATAAATGCATTAATCATAAACGTCAAAGAAAAAAAAGAGCTACAGATAAACATAAGCTATATTAAAAATAAAGACAAATTACATAAAAATCTGATGCAAGAACTTTTCAAAACAGTAGTAAATCATCAACTATTATTCATTTTTAAAGAGAACAAACTAGTATAAAATAAATTAAAAGCCAGACGAATAACCAATCACCGTTGAGCAGAGGGACTGAGAGGGTTAGTCTTAGCCAATCAGCGTAGAGGAGAGGGTTACTCTTAGCCAATAACCGACGAGGAATGGTTAAACAATTTAGTAAACATTCAAACCCAGTGCAAGGTAGTCATGGATAAAATAGAGGAAATAACTGCGGATTTACTCGACAAGAAGTACTTATTTAATGGTTTCAAACAAGGGAAGCTACAATGGGATGCTGCAACGCTAATCAGAGTGTATCAGCGGCTGCTTAGCGTGTACAGTGACGGGTTTGACTACGAGCAAGATGCAGCTCATCTGTCACATATTTCAAAGTAAGGTTTTTATCATTATATTAACTTGATTTAACTTCCTGATGTGTTTTATTTGTGTGTTTGTGATTTTTTTAGGTCGTATTCAAATTGGTGTGTTAGTAATTTAGTCTTAGTCTGGTATTGAATATTTTCTGGATAGATAATATGGAGATAACATTACCGTCTTCTCCCGAGGTTAATACTTACATGTCAGATAGAATTATGGTTTCAAATGTCATGCATTATATATATCAACTTCTGGAAACTTGCCCAAAAATGAGTAGACTCATCTTATCTCCGTATTATCCCGTTTTCTTTGTGTTTCCTCTTGTTTCATCACTTTCTCTTATCGTATGTGCAGTGTTCACCATATTTGCAGCGTACAATTTTGCTGCGATTTTGTTTCCTTATGTTTTATGCAACGGACTGGGTAAGGTCAATTGTTTGAGTCGACTGTCATAGCCTAGATCTTTTAAATCCGGTATTAGGTTAGGTTAGGTTTAGAAACACTTTCCAGTTTCACCCAAACAACGATTTTTAGATGCACCTAATGTTTTTCTGGGGATACATGTAATGCTTAGGTTAGGTTAGAACAAACATGAGGCGCATCAGAAAATCGTTGGTTAGGTGAAACTGGAAATTTACCTGATTGTGTTGTCCTTAATGAGATATCTGCACCGTGTGTCTTGTAAAACAGGCTTGGGTAAAATTTTATATCTTCATCATAATGGCATCTGTTTATATAGCATAGACACTTTTCATACTAAATTGAACTGCCCCCCCATGTCTTTATTTCTCCTACTGTCTTCTTTACAGGGTCTGGCGACAAGCGGAATTTTTTTTTATACTTAATTTTTTTTCCTGTAGCCGGCAAGGTAATGAATGGAAATACCTAAGAGCATTTAAATATATAATGTTATTTTGACAGATGCCTCAGACTGTTGGAGATTGGTCACCTGGCGCCTAAATCACAGGATCTGGTGGACAAGTCACGGTCTCTTCGCATCATCTCGGCTCTGGATGACAAGATCTCCGCCAAGTACAAGTCACACATGGCTGCTCGTAGGATTAGAGTTGTAAGTGTTGATGTGTGGATGTATCGGATCCACCAGTAATGTCAACTCCATAGTTACAGGTGTCGTTAGTGGTTGTTAGTATAAAAGTAAAGCATCTCTTTTGGTGTATCTAACCCTTCATCTCCATGTGGCATTTTGAAGTGTGATTTGTGTTTAAAACTATCTATTTCTCTGGTAGGTACGCTTGAATTTGACATTATTTATCTCTTTAGGATGGTATCTAGAAGTAGCCTGCATGCTTCTGATTATATAGCTACTCAGAAAATTTGCTGTTAGAGAAAACCTGTCTCAATGGAAGCCAAAATGCAATCCTTCTCCTCATTACTCTTTTTAACCTTAGTAGGATCCATTATGATGCCTTAGCTGGTGATAATTACATAAGAGACTCCTATTCTGCTACATAGACAGACACATAATTCAGAAATTCTAGATGAAATGGATGATTGTTAGCTATACTTTAAAGTTAGTTTATATACTAGGTCTTTAACCATTTTATTTCTTTATACTGTATATGTATATCATGTCCTTGCATTTGTTTGAATTCATGCTAACAATTTCTTGCAGGTCATAAAAAAAGAGCAGAAGGGTAAAAGCCACAGACCAAAGCCTCGGCCAACCTGTGTTCAGGAAGACTCTAGCAGCCAGGATGATGTGTTTCCCATCGTTCCTTTGCCCAAACCATGCGAGGTGAAGCAGAATCCTGTGCCGGAGGAGACCAAACCCATCCCCAAGGCTGTGGAAACCAAGGGATGCCAGCCTAGACTACCTACACCTGAAGCTGTACCGTCTCCTGTAGTGGCTCCTGAAGCACAGAAAGACTTCATTCCATCAGGTGAGTCCTAGTGTAATGGAGTAGTTATTGGTAAAGGATGGCTAGGAAGGGAAGAATGATGCATGTTTGGGGAATACAGTGATGTGCTTCTAATTGACTGCTTTGTTTTGTGCCAGCCTTGCTGTGTAGGTTTGTAGGTAATTGTGCTTGAAGAGAAGTACAAAGTATACTTTTGATTAGAGCACATTTATATATTCTTGTAGCTCACTGATCAGTGGCAGGAAAGTCCCGCCATGCCTTGTAACCTCATCAATAAGCTTTGTGCTCTGATTGATTTAAAAATGATTTATGTATGTGTTTATCATGTACATATATGGAAGTTGGAACACGGACGAGGATCTTACATATTTAACTTTTTTATATTAATTAGTTCATTTACCTTAAAAAAGGTTAATGCAAGATGAATTTTCAGGCCGGCAACTACAAAGGACTCCAGTAGCCACCTCGGAGAATACTACTACTACCACTATGCAGTCTGACAGTATCCCGAGTGAGGTATCAATCCCATTTGCCTTAAGGCTTGAAAATGGTGTGCATTGCGAGGCACAAGCCACCAATACTTCACTAATTGGTGATGTACATTCTAAAGACACTGTGACTCTGACCTCTGTATCTTCTGGGCTTGATCACATGTGTCACGAGGCTGGCAATGCACTTTCATCATCTAGTCCCGAGTCTGATTGTTGTGTTGAGCCAGACATGAGAAGCAAGGAATGTGTACATACCCACAGTTCTGGTCTACTACCTGTGCCTTCCATTTGTTCATCATTACCTGTTGTTCCTCTACAAAGTGATCATGGTGTGCAGGTTGAGGATGAGGTTTCAAGTGAGAAAAAGCCAAATGTAATTCCAACTGGTCAGCAAATTCCAAGGACTCCTAAAAAATCGGAACAAATCCTTAACTTGGGTCTAGAAGATGCACTTTCTTCTAATGCAGAGACAACAGACAGTACAGGTTTACCACCAGATATTCAAGAGAGTTGCAGAGAAAGAGGCCACAAGGATCAAGGAAAGGCTAACACTGTTGAAGAGGATGCATGCCATGTGGGAGGCATTGCACCTTTATCATTTGTTCCTCCTCCACTTGAGACACTTAAGATGCTCAACATTAAAAGTCCAACACAATCTTGTAGTGACCATTCATTGCCAGTTGATGAAGGTTTGCCTGTACATTGTGTGCTGTCCCCTCCCTCTGAATATAGGGATGAGGGAGCTTCTTCAAAAACACTGGAAGGAAAGTGTTCACCTGTTAAGTCTGGAACTACAGTATCGGAGTCACCATCATTAAATCTTCATCATACTCTTGGAAATAGCTGTGTACATTCTAACACACCACAAGAAGATAAAAAGACTTGTGGCGAAATCCCAGTCACTACCATCCATGATTATAAAAGTACATCCTCTTCTGGCAGTAGTTGTAGAAGCCAAACCTATATAGCTAATGATTCTGAAAGCCCAGTGTCTACAGTGAGAAGTAATGACCAATCGCCAGTTTTATTCAGACTTTCTGAAACCTCGGACTCTGAAGTCAGTAATAATGAAAGTCCATCTTCTGGTGTCACCTTTGCGGCAAGTCCATCCTCTGGTGTCACTTTTGTTGCAAGTCCAGCGCCTGTCGGTAATAATGAAGCAACCTTTATTAGAAATAGTGAAAGTACTTTTGTGAGTAATAATGAGAACACTTTTGTTCATATTAATGAAGGAACCTTTGTTATTGATAATAAGAGAAAACTTGTTAGTAATAATGAGAGAACACTTGTCAATGATAATGAAGAAACGTTTGTCAGTAATAATGATGGAACTTTTGTCAGTAATAATGAAGGAACCTTTGTCAGTAATAATGATGGAACCTTTGTCAGTAATAATGATGGAACCTTTGTTAATGATAATGAAGGAACCTTTGTCAGTAATAATGATGGAACCTTTGTCAGTAATAATGAAGGAACCTTTGTCAGTAATAATGATGGAACCTTTGTCAGTAATAATGATGGAACCTTTGTTAATGATCACGAAGGAACCTTTGTCGGTAATAATGAGGGAACTTTTGTTAGTAATAATGAAGGTGTATGTGGTAAATCTGTTAATTTGGAGAAACTAATGAAAAACATCAGCATTGAGAGTACAGACTATTCCGATGCTTTATTCCCAAGGCAGGGCGCTGGGGACAAGCAGAAACATGTGGTCTCCGATGAAAAAAATATATCTGCATTATGTGAGAATATTGAACTAAATTGCTCACTCAAGGAAAGTGGATCCCCTGGAGAGGTAGATGGTGACAAGAACCACATAGTACAGAACGACACCTATGTTGTTGGTACTAATATTATGTCTGCCAAGAAGCTGCACGGGGAAAGCAATCACAGGGAAATTAACAAGGCATCCTATAAAGAATGTGATGGTACATTCATTGTTGCCAAAAAACATGTAGACAAGAGCATGAGTTCCAAAACCACCAATGCCAATGTCCAGGAAGTGAGAAGGGATGAAGCAGTGTCTGGTGCTTCTAATAGTACGATCATCAGTCCAATGCAAAATGAGGAACTGTTTTCTACCAAAGATAGTGATGATACTTTTGAAATTTTTCCACACAAGCATAAGGCATGTAGAGGAAAGAAGGACATGGCTTCTTCAGGTATATTTGCACTTACACATAACAAACTGCTAGAAAAAATGGATGAAGGTGAGCGTGATTATTGCATGGAAAACAAAGGTAATCATAGTGAAGCTGATCAAGCCGCACATGATGATCTGGATTGTGCTGTGATAAAGAAACCTCTTTTGATGGAAAAAGTTTTGAAAAAGAAAAGACCAGTTAAAGAAAAATTTATTGAATATAAGGTTGATTCACCAGAGGAGATAGAAGTTGATAATGAAAATGTTGCAGATGTAGTGCATCTTGACAAGAAGGTGGAGCTAGTTTTGAAAGACTGTAATACACAAGGTAAAAGAGGAAGGACCAAAATCAAGGACAAGGAAGCACCTACCATCTTAGACACATACGACAAGGAAAACACAAAAAGTAAACCAAGGAAAGGTAAAACTCAAAAGAAAACTTTGAATGCAATGGATGTTGATGAGCCGAAGGAAATTAATGTTGAAAGTGTGAAGAAAGGGGCTCGTAATAGGAGATGTAAACAGACTAAGAGCTATAGGGCAGACTTGTCTTCCAGTTCATCAGCCGACTCAGATGACAGTTGGATGTCCATAGAAAAGAAAGGAGCAAAATCCAAAACTTATGCAAAGAACAGAAAAGAAAAGCAGATTACCAGATTTGAAAAGGGAAGGAAATACCAAGATGAGGATGTGAATGAGGAACATACTGAAGATGATGACATCCAGTCCCATACTGTTGTAGAGGAACAAACAGAACCTAATGATTTCGATGAAGTATTTAAACCAGGGATACTTTCTCATCACATGACTGTTGTAACTTCTCCTTCAGCTGGAAATGATTGTGATAAGAGTGATAAGAACAATGCAGACTTTGAAAGAAGTAAAATAGAAATTGATAAGCTTGACAAGGATAGTAACTTAGAGGTTCAAAATGCAGATGATACATGTGACATTTTTATAAAACCAAAAAAGACTACAGTGAAGGCTAGTAGGAAATTTTCAAAAAGAACTGAAAGTAATGACTCTGAAACATCAAATAAAGAAAATGAAGATCAAGAGCAGAGCCGACTTGAGGATAAGAGTACGAAAGGTAAAAGACGTCAGGCACATCCAAAGAACAGCAACCAAGATTCAAAAAGGACAGTTGAGCAGTATGATAATGTTAATGAAAGCAAATGTGTTAATAGTATGAGGAATGATGTGAAACCCAGAGGACGTCCAAAGAAAAATAGTGAGAATAACTCCAAAAAGACAAATGAAAACTATAATGATATACAGGAAAAGAAAACTGTGGAGTTCAAGGGACATCAGAAGAAAAATATTGCTGCCCACGATGCAGTTGATAAGTGTAACGACGCACAGGAAGACAATCTAGATGGAGAAAGGAGAGTTGTAAAATCCAAGAGTCATCAAAGGAATACAGATGTAGATAAAGCCCCTGGGAATGAAACGGCTGTAAAACCCAGAGGCTACCGCAAGAAAGCAGGTGTAGAGGAAACTTCTAATAATGAAACTGCTGTAAAATCCAAGCATCATCTAAAGAAAACAAATGTAGATGAAGAACCTGCTAATGAAACCGTTGTAAAAACCAAGAGTCGTTGGAAGAAAACTGAAGATGATGAAGAACCTGTGAATGAAACTATTGTAAAACCCAAGAGTCAGAGGAAGAAAGCAGATGTAAATAAAGACCTGGGTAATGAAACAGTTGTCAGATCCAAAACTCATCCAAAGAAAACTGATACCCAAGTAGCCTCTAAAAATGAAACTGTTATAAAATTGAAGAGTCGGAAGAAGAAAACCGATGAAGATGAAGACCCTGGTAATGAAACTGTTATAAAACCTAGAGGTCGTAGAAAGAGAACGGAAGTAGAGGAAGCCCCTGATAATGGAACTGACTTAGTATCCAAGGTTCATCAAAAGAAAACGGATGCTGGAAGTGTAACCGTTGTAAAATCAAGGGGTCGTCCTAAGAAAACCAATTTAGGTGAAGCCCTTGGTAATGAAACTGAGAAGAAAGGTAAAACGATCAAGGATACAGACAAGAAGAAGGATGAACAACCTTGCGCTGAAGTTACACGAGGGAGAAGAACATGTAAACTTAAAGCCAGAGCAGCATTATCAGAACTCCTTAATGATTCTTTGATCTAATTATAATGAGCTTTGGTTTCAATACTTCACATTCTGCTCACAATAATTGCCTTAACCACATGTGCCAAACTATATGTACAAATAAGATGGCAGGTTTACTGACCACCAGCTTCATATGGAGTAAGATCAAAACTTTTATTCCAACTCTCTATAGTGTGTTGCCTCATTCCCTCCTGAAACGTCCCTCCGAGGGTGTGGTAGTATTGTAAATAATGAGGAGAAATGAGTAAAAACTTTAATTCACACAAATTATCTGCTAGATTAAAAACTTTACTGTAATGGGAGACTTGGCCAAGCAGTCTCTACTTGGACCTGTTAAGAAGAAAACACGCTAACCACACCAACACATGGCTAATATATTATGCTAGAATATTTTTTAAAGCTATTAACACCATCTACACACACACACACACACACACACACACCATTCTAAAAAACCCAATTTCTTGTCTTGAAAGAGCGCCAGTATCACCAACCACCTTGATCATTGGCTTACAGAACAATACTAGCAAGAGACAATCTTTGCATTACAATACATTTGGCACAATAAGTTCTAAGTTGTTATTATATTGAAAATCTGTAATATGCCTTATGGATAATCTCTTACAATTTATTACATGTATGCTTTACCGGTGCGAAACTATACATGTTAAGGGAATATTATGCAAAGGGAGTATTACTTACACCTATATGACATTATCAGGAGCTAGCAAAGAGTAATAGTATAGAAATTAGATTCATTCATTCACTCACAGGGTGGAAGCCAAACACACTAATACATTCACTGTGAAGT
This sequence comes from Cancer borealis, assembly GCA_036785275.1. NCBI lineage: Eukaryota > Metazoa > Arthropoda > Malacostraca > Decapoda > Cancridae > Cancer > Cancer borealis. The sequence continues at coordinate 74,463 of JAXIVD010001620.1, forward strand.
ATGTGCATAGGAGTACTTAGTCATATTCTAGTAAATAATGGCAGATTATATATTTGCATGGTTAGAATTTAGATTTGGGTAATTACCAAAATCAAAATTCTTGTATCTAAATTCTAAAGTCAGAATTTAGATACGTACTTTTATTGGAATTATAAGTTTTAGTTAGACTTCAGTTATTCTTTGTAAATAATGTTTTCCTTTTAAAGGCTGGTACTTGATTGTAATGAACTGTATATGACTTAATATTTTTTCGTTCTGTCTGTATGTCACTAATCTTGTGTGGGAAAACTTAAATAAAACTTTAATCCTATTTATAATATGTATTTGATATTTCATTTGTTTCTTTTACTTACATGCTAGCTGGCTAATGACTAAAGTAAGTGTTAATGCCTTACCATTTGCAGTGATTTAGCCACTCTGTCTGAGTCTAATTGTGTGTGTGGAATACATTAAACTTCATACCAGAGTGTATTGGGTGACTTAGAAAGTGTAGCAAAGTTGAAGTTTTTGGGATTGGATGATGTTGCTACAGAGGATTATTATATTGTCTATATTTCCTCTGTCCAATGACGTGCCACCACCAATTGCCAGCACCAGCTGCGCCAATCACAGCTTGCTATATGTAATAGTAGGCGTGGCACAGCTACAAGGTGACATTTTTCTGCTCAGTTGTATCATGGTTACCGTTGAAGTTACTTGTCAAGTTTGTGAATTGGATTATTGGCAAATAATCGCAAAATTTCATTTAAAAAACGATTTGGTGTACGACTTTCTGAGGGAGCACGGCGTCCTACCAACAGCTGTTCAGTGTCCCCACTGTGTATGGCTCCTTGGAGGAATAGTAGAGGATGATCCCACAACCAGGAACTTCATGCTCTCGTTTAAGGTATTGTGAGATATGAAATTATACTTGGTAAATTTGCAATTCAACCAATAAATAGGTTAGGTTAGGTTACAAGTGTCAGCGCGGGGTGTCCATGGAGGGGCGCAGCCCCCCCCCCCCCCCCCTCCCCCCCCCGGTTAGGCTAGGTTAGGGTAAATTAGGTTAGGTTACAACAGTGTTAGCGGGGTTGTCCAGGGGGGTCGCAGCCCCCCCCGGTTAGGATTGGTTAGGGTAATTTAGGTTAAATCGGGAAATTTCCCAAAATGTTGGGAAATTCCCCTAGATTTTTCAAAGGCCATATATCACTCCCATATGCCTCCCCCCCCAAAACCCCCGATTCCCCAGGCTCCGCCAAGCTTGCTGGGGGGAGGGGGGTAGAGATGTGGAATATTGGCATAAAGTATAAATTTACCATATATATATATATATATATATATATATATATATATATATATATATTATGTTAGAATGTTTTTTAAAGCTATTA
>JAXIVD010001621.1:5000-35000 GCA_036785275.1 Cancer borealis
CTCTATACTTTACTACCGATCCTCTATACCTTACTACCGATCCTCTATACTTTACTACCAATCCTCTATACTTTACTACCGATCCTCTATACTTTACTACCAATCCTCTATACTTTACTACCGATTCTCTATACTTTACCTTCTATCCTCTATACTTTACTACCGATCCTCTATACTTTACTACCGATCCTCTATACTTTACTACCAATCCTCTATACTTTACTACCGATTCTCTATACTTTACCTTCTATCCTCTATACTTTACTACCGATCCTCTATACTTTACTACCGATCCTCTATACTTTACTACCAATCCTCTATACTTTACTACCGATTCTCAATACTTTACCTTCTATCCTCTATACTTTACTACCGATCCTCTATACTTTACTACCGTTCCTCTATACTTTACTACCAATCCTCTATACTTTACTACCTATCCTTCTATCTTCTATTATCTATACTTTATTCTTTATCTTCTATCTTCTATTTTTTCTTACCTTCTATCCTCTTCTATCTCTCGTCCTATTATTGTTTTTTTTTTTTTTTTTTTTTCTTCTTCTTTTTTCCTCCTCTTCTTACTGTCTCTTCTATCCTCTATCTTTTATCTTTTATTTATTCTTTATTCTTTATTCTTTACTCTCTCTCTCTCTCTCTCTCTCTCTCTCTCTCTCTCTCTCTCTCTCTCTCTCTCTCTCTCTCTCTCTCTCTCTCTCTCTCTCTCTCTCTCTCTCTCTCTCTCTCTCTCTCTCACAATGCACTGTCACTCACTCACTCACTCACTTGTTTATTCACTCACTCACTCACTTGCTCACTTTCACACACACACACACACACACACACACACACACACACACACACACACACACACACACACACACACACTGCTTCTCACTCATAGTTTCATTCACACACGCTACTGCTGTGTGTGCGTGTGTGTGTAGTGTGTGTATGTGTGTGTGTGTGTGTGTGTGTGTGTGTGTGTGTGTGTGTTTATGCACTTTAAATACACAGCTGACACACACAACATTCAAGCTTTCTGTAATGTGTATAGTGTGTGTGTGTGTGTGTGTGTGTGTGTGTGTGTGTGTGTGTGTGTGTGTGTGTGTCTAAAAGTTCCTTATACTACTTAATTGTGGTTTGTATGTATGTATATAACCAGAGAGAGAGAGAGAGAGAGAGAGCAACACACAATACATTTACTCTCACCATGACAACCGTTGCAACGAGAAAACTCCATGACTACACACACACACACACACACACACACACACACACACACACACACACACACACACACACACACACACACACACACACACACACACACACACACACACACACACACACACACACACACACACACACACACACACACACACACACACACACACACACACAGACAGAGAGAGAGAGAGAGAGAGAGAGAGAGAGAGAGAGAGAGAGAGAGAGAGAGAGAGAGAGAATATCAGCACCCTCCCTTGCATCTTGCCTTAACCATTTTATTTATTCACTTTGCATGTAATATTAACGCTTGTCTGTCTGTCTGTATGCCTGCCTGCCTGACTGCCTGCATGCCTTACACACACATATAATAATAATAATAATAATAATAATGATAATAAATTACAGACTAATGGGTGTGTGTATAACTATGTATAACGACACTTCATTATTTCCTTAACGGTTGGAATGAATAATTTGATTTTTTTTAACGGGTGAACAATTTAGTTGATATCTTGAACCTAACCTAACATTTACCTGTGTGGAAGGTGTATCTGGTGAAGAAGGAGGTGCAGAGACAGCCTTGTGTTCAGTGTATAATAATAATAATAATAATCAATGCATTCTAAATTATTGTTGTTTATATACAGTATAGCGATAATCTTATAATTTGGGCGTTCGGAAGTGTTTAAACTGTATTCAATCTATGCGTTAATACACAAAAAGGGATAAATCGGGTTATATTTCTATACATGTTGCGTTCATCAGTACGTTTATACTTCCTGTGATGAGTTTATGTAGTCAGTGATCGAATAATTACACTGCGCTTGACGGTATTATTATAAACGGCTGAATGATTTTTATAAGTAATGTTTTGTCGTTACTTTCGTGTTCCAAATCATTTTCCTTCTCTGAGCGTGTCGGTGAACTCGTCAATTGTCATGGGTTTTTTTTTTTTTATTATTTATTTATGATTGAACACAGAATGTTGTACGTGTGTGTTTGTGTTTGGTTCATTGGTAATCTGAGGCAGGAATTGTGTAATTATTAGTGGAGGAAAACTGATATATTGTCTGCGTTTGAAATTATCTCTGAAACTTGAAGAAAAAAAAATTAAATAGAGAGTATTTGATTGATATTGAAAGATGTTAAGAAAGACAGAATTTTAACTAGAAAAATTGAAATTATTTAGAAAATTAGGAATATTACAACTGAAGTGATTGAAATATTAAAAACAAAAAGCTTGAAAATTTAGATTATTGATAAAACCATAAAAATATTTACTTAAGAAACGTGAATCATTATGAAAACAATGAACATTTTAACTTAGCTTATGATGTGTCAATAAAAGTTATATTATGTTTATATATAACATCAAAAAGTGCGACATTGAAGCTATTTAATCAAGAACTGAATTTGAATTTTAAACAGAAAACATTTGACACTTCTGAAATGTAATTATTTGAAAACAGTACGTAATTTTTTTTTCTAACATATATTTCTAAATTACTTGCGCCCAAAGCCACATAATATATAACATGAAATAAATATCACCAAACATTTGAGAACATTGAACTCTCATCGCCTCCAACTCTTTGATAGAAGGAAGGAAATATCTTTGCACTCAAGTCAATTGGAAAAAGTTAAAGTAATTCCTCTTCACCTAAACAGCAGGAATGAAAACTAGAGAAATTAGTGAAAAAGTAGTCATTTCAAATCAAGTAGACACATAGTATATAGAAAATTGGGGGGAAAAATTGAGTATATTTATGCCTCAAAGAAATAGTTGTAGGTAAGTCTCGGAGGAACATGTAATTCTGACGCAGTTATACCTAAGGGAAGAAAAACGGATGTAGGTTCACTCACAACAGTAATGGTGAAAGTCAAACTACATTTTTATAGAAAGAAACTCATCACAATGTTTAATATGTATGACATGGTAAAAAACCGACTGATTTTCACACAGAAATACGATATACTTAAGAAAAGTATGTATAATTAAAACATATATATTAAAAAGAAGACACAGGAGAGGAAATAATGAGTATTCTCTCTGACATTAAAAAAACTGATTTGAGTGTGTACAAGATTTTTTTTATACTCAATACGTATACATATATGAAGATTGAACTGTACTGTATATAACAACTAGAGAAAATATATATACACAACATAGTTTAACATTGAAAAAATATCAATAAAGTTTAAATATACCTCATAAATAAATAATAATAAAAAAGAACACAGGCTCGTAACTCACCCAGAAATATGATAAGTTAGTGAAATCAATAGAAAAAAACACGTATTAAACCCAAACAAAACACTGGATATTGTCCTTGCCTGACCCCGCCCGTTCCGCCCTCCTTCAGAGACGCAGCGAGCACCTAACAAACGGAGGAAGAGGAAAGGGTCAGCATCAGGACAAAATGCAACACCTAACTCCACGGGCTCAAGCAAGAAACGGTCTCCTGGGCCTAACTTTAACCTGGCCACACAAGTCTCCGTAAGTACCATGAAGTAGGTGGAGTGTGGCCCCTCACTGGCACTACGAGGAGGAGGAGGAGGGGGAAGGGTAGGAGTGGGAGGAACAAGAGGAAGAGGAGGAGGAGGATGACAAAAGGTACAACATTAAAAACACTTTGAATCAGGTGCTAATTGTATAGTTTCAAGGTTATATAAATGTGTGTTATGGGTGGTGTGTGGGTGTTTTTGTTAATGGCACCTGTGTACTATATACTGACTTTGGTTCCCTTAATGAAGAGAAGTTTGAGTGTTGTTGTTTGACACGGACAAGCAGAGGCAAAGGTTGTGCGTTTGGTTGGTCTGGTGTTTGTGGAGAAGGTTAGCACTGTAATCCTCCTCGCACTCCTCCTCCTCCTCCTTCCTATCCCTCTAACTCCTGTCTATCCTCCTGTTCGTGACCCTGTCCTTACCGTCCCGCCGTCCACCTCCTCGTGTCCTTCCTTGGTCCCGTCCCGTCCCGTCCCGCCGCCAGTGAGGGTCCACCGCCCTGCCTTCCTCTATACTTATCAGTAGCTGTCATCAGTAACGTGTGAGTGTCTGTCATTGATACCTTCCATGGACTGTAATGATCACTTGGTATGGCATTTTTGTGTTCTGCATGTCATTCTGATAGTGGAACGCTTCTCTCCCCAGTGACCAGCCTGATTATTCCCATGAGGTGAAGCTGATATCATCTCTAGGTAGTATTGCCTTTCTGGTTGCTCTAGTTAGTCTAGCTATTATAGGTGTAGCCACGGCGCCTCACCACCCACCAGATCACGCCCCGCCGCCCCGCCCCGCGCCTTGGGGGTGGCGTGGCGGCGTGGGGATGGCCACGGCCGCATCCACGACGCGCGTCACGGCACTGGCCATCGGCGGCAGCGGCGGCGGCGGCGGCGGCGACTCTGGGGTTGTGGCGTGAGTGGCTTAGTGGTTTATCCTTGAGTCATTTCCACTGCAAGCCATTCCACCTTAACCCCCACTGGGCAGGAGATAGTGTTTTCCATCAGACTAGAAGTGCCTTGGTGACGTGGCTCAGGGCACGGGCTGGCCACGCCTGTGTCTTGAGTCATGGGCGGCCTTGTGCTCCTCACGCCGCCATCACGGTGTTGGGGTCTCTTAGGCGGGGTCTTGGGACCACCTCACTTCACCTTGGGTCCTGTGAGGGGGTCCTTCAAGCCTTCACTCCCTGGGAACACAACACTAAGGACCCATAAAGGAGTCACGTGAAGGAAAGGACTCGTATAGCTTAAATCCTTTTCTTGAAGTGATTCCTTTAGTCATTGATGTCATTTATACTGTAATGTTTTGACTTAGAAGTGACCTCTAGTGCAAGTGTTCTTAGTGACACTCATTAGAGGTGATGAGGTCAACACACAGGCGTACATGACCTTAATGAGGGTGTAATGAGGAGTACACAGGCACTTAGTGTACACACCTTAGAGTAGATTGTCAAGTCATTGTACTATAATGTTTGCATCTATGATTACTGTTACATTGTGTTCCTTTGTTTTTTTATTTGTTTGTTTGTACATATTGAGTATTCCTTGTATAGTTTTGTAATGCATCCCAGTTATGTGAGGGAGGGGGAGTGACGGGGAGGTGTGAGGGAAGGGGAGTGTGAGTGTTGTGTCCCTGTTTATAATGTACTCTCATAACATAGCATAGCATAGCCTCACTGTTACCTTGAATACTCACACACTTAAGCTTACTTAGGTCAATACTCATTACTTTTCTATATATATATAAATTAGTCAGTTTTTCTTACTCATGAAACCTATAATAATTAAATAGTATCTTGTATTCCTGTCTTTATGTTTTATTAACTCATCATTCTCAATATTGACGAAATTCATAACTTTTCTATATAAATAAATGACAGTCTGTTTTTTCTTGACTTATGAAACGTTTCATACAAGATGAAAATCGGATCTTGAAACGTAACTTAAACTTTTCACATCAATTTTCTACCTTTCTCTATTATTATTTATTACTTCCCTTTTTAATCTTTATTAGTCTATAGATTAACGAAATTATATCATTATTTTTTTCTTCATATATATACATTGTGAGGCGATGCTGTTCAGGAAATACTTTTAAGAGAGAGATAAATTATGAACTTAAATATCATAAATAAAATAAGTAACCAATTTATAAACAGGGAAACAGACACTTCAATCACTATATTTAAGTTTTTAAGTGACAAAGAAAAGGAAAAGGAAGGAAGGACACGGCACCACTACCACCACCATCACCACCACCTGGCTACCTGTCATTACCTGGTCTAATTAATGATCCAAGTGTACCTTCACGCCTCTTACTAATGACCTTACCTGTATGGCTTACCTGAATGCAATTACCTAGTTTTGGGGGTAATTTTCAGGTTGTTTCTGTACTCTTATATTTTTTTGTACTTTACCGGAAGGAAAAAAATATATTGATTGTTCAGTAATTGGATAATGAGTTCAATTTTGAAGTTTATTAATGGGTGAGTGTGATAATTGTGTATTAGTGAAGGTAATTATGAAGGAAAAGCCATGCAGGGAGAATTAAATCATCACTAAATTAATTATATATCATTATTTATCAAAAATAATGCAGAAATGACAAAAAAAAATGCTTCTTTCTTATTAAATGAATAAATTAAAAATACACATAAGAAAATAAAAATCAAGTGGAATCAAGATCACTTTACTTTTTTATTTTATTTTTTTATTTTTTATATTTAATTAACTCGGCTAATTGGAGGTGTGTTGTACAGGTGTATTGTCCTACCTACCTGCCTGTCCTCATGATGAAAAATTTTCCCCTCACACTCCCCCTCCCCCTCCCTCTCCCCTCCACCCAACTATGTGTGTGCTTAAAGACGCCGGCATTGGCAACACTTGTCAAGGTTACTCTACCCGCCCTTGCAGTGTTACCAACGCCTGCTTTGTGTGTTGGCTAAGTCTGTGTTGTCTGTCTGTCTGTTTGGCTGTTTGGCTGTCTGTCTGTCTTGCTTGTAGTGTTCTTTCTCTATTTTATATTTCAGATGTTCTATAATGTACTGTATGTATGTATGTTTTCATTATGCTCTCTCTCTCTCTCTCTCTCTCTCTCTCTCTCTCTCTCTCTCTCTCTCTCTCTCTCTCTCTCTCTCTCTCTCTCTCTCTCTTTTCACTTTTTTATATAAGTAGGACTTGAAAATAACTTACAATGACTTAGCTTATTTCAGTTGACTTGAGCTTAGATTCTGGGGAGAGAGAGAGAGAGAGAGAGAGAGAGAGAGAGAGAGAGAGAGAGAGAGCAGGCCTTGTTAATAGTTTGTGAGTTGGAGGAGAGAAAAGGGATGCAAGAGTGAGGTTGTGAGTGTGGAAGGAGGTGTCATTTGGGGATGTGTGTGTGTGTGTGTGGAGAGGTGTTCATTATATGGTGGGGTGAGTATAAGTATGAGTATGAGTAAGTGTGTGTGTGTGTGTGGAGAGGTGTTCAGTGTAGCGTGGGGTGAATATGAGTGTGAGAGAGTGTGTGTGTGTGGGTATGGTATGTTATTGTGTGGTAGTGTTGGGAGGGTCGGTGGGCGGTAGGTGAGCAGGGCCACTGAGGAAGGGTGCGTGTGTGTTAGCAGGACGTGATGGTGGTGGGCGAGCCGTCCCTGATGGGCGGCGAGTTTGGGGACGAGGACGAGCGTCTCATCACGAGGCTGGAGAACACGCAGTACGACACCGCCACTGTGGAGGACGGCGGCGGCAGCGGCGGACCCCAGGGCACGGGTCCCGGCGGTCCAGGCCCCGGACCCACTGGCCCCACGCCCTTCAACAACTCTCCGATGACCGCGGGGCCGGGCGGTCCCTGGCCAGACCCCGCAAGGCCCCCCCAGGACGCTGACAAGAAGAGTCCAGCGATCAGTCAGTAGCCCCTGGAGGACGCCGCCCCGCCCCGCCCTGCCCCGCCACAACCAGCCAAGCCCAGCCTAGCACAGCACAGCCCCGCACCACACCACACCACACCACACCACACCACACCACACCACATCACATCATACCACACCACACCACACCACACCACACCGTACCATCTCGCCCCGGTTTGTACACACACACACACACACACACACACACACACACACACACACACACACACACACACACAAGCGGTGCGGGGCTGGTGTGCGGGGCTAGGTGGTGGGGCTGGTCGGGGCAGACCTGTACATGCTTCGTAACTTTTGTATCATTTAGACAACAAAAAAGTTTTCCTAGGGACCAACCCTTTGGTCGGCTGTACACAGTGTTATGTTACGGTTGTGTCCGCTAACCTGCAGACAGACAGACAAACAGACAGACAGACGGAGGCAGTCGTGTAGGGTGATGAGTGGGAGGCTGAGAGAGAGAGAGAGAGAGAGAGAGAGAGAGAGAGAGAGAGAGAGAGAGAGAGAGGAATAAGAAAGTTAGAAATATTGATTTTGTTTTCCTTGTGTGTGTGTCCACGGTACTATTTATAATCTTGAGCCGCTGTGTGTGTGTGTGTGTGTGTGTGTGTGTGTGTGTGTGTCTGTGTGTGTGTGGGTGTGCAATTCATTTCAACACCCCCTGCCCCCCCCTCCCCACCTAGCCCGCTCAACGCTAACACAAACGCTCCCTCTGTTTGGGCTCCGTTTACACACACACACACACACACACACGTACATACATACATACTTAGGTTAATGGCATTATTTCACATGTACGTTTATACCTCTCCAATCTTTTTTTGTGTGCGTTTGATTTTGCTGTTTTGCCTGTGTGTGTGTGTGTGTGTGTGTGTGTGTGTGTGTGTGTGTGTGTGTGTGTGTTAATAAGGCCTTCCATATCTGAGTAATGGGTAAAATTGGTACCCTTTTATAAATTATGATAATAATGATGATGATGATGAGTCCTATATATAAAGGAATAAGTAATGATGTGAGATTTATTTTATTTTTGAGTTAGTCATTTAAATCTCTTATTTTGGTTATTTGTCTCTCTCTCTTTCTGATGATGATGATGATGATGGTTGAGTTTCTTTAAATTAATGAGCACACTTATCAGAAAATATGGTTTTATTTTATATATATATATTTAATATGCACTCTTGTCTCTTGTTTCTTATTTATTATTATTATTATTATTATTATTATTATTCATTGTGTATAACGTTTGTATATGTAAAATTTTTTTTTCTTTCTTTTTTTGTATAAATATCATTAAGGGAGGTTATTATAAATGTTAATTATATCCCTTCTTTGGATATTATGGTAAGAATGAGATGGAAAGATGTAATGAGGATATAAATTAATATTATTATTATTATTATTATTTCAATGTGAAGGCGAGAGTGTCACATCCCTGCATCTATTTTTTTTTTCAATATATATATACTTTTTATCTTAATTTAACGTTGGTTGTAATTTCCGACATTCAAAGAGTATTTTATTAATGTGTGTGTGTGTGTGTGTGTGTGTGTGTGTGTGTGTGTGTGTGTTATATTAAGTTTCTTATTCTTTTTTTAATTAGCTGTGTGTTTTCTTCTGACAATTTATATTATTATTATTACTATTATTACGAGGATTGAAAATAATACACTTTTATTCAGACTATTATAACACACCAGGTTTGGGCAACACATAGGCCTATTAATAAATAAATAAACAAAAAATATATAAATACAACATGAACAAAAGAAGAACAAAAAATTTCGAGAAGAGAAGAGAAGAGAGAGAAAAAAAGGTTATTGATTAGACTCAAAAACATTCCAAATAATTCGACTTTATTTACTTAATCACCTGTGGGTTACCTGCACACACACACACACACACACACACACACACACACACACACACACACACACACACACACACACACACACACACACACACACACACACTGGGAGCCTCGTCGCGTGTTTCCTCTGTAAAGTGTACAAATCTCTGTTTGTATGTGATTAAGTCGGCAAGGTTATCCCTCCTCCTCTCCCTTCCTTCACTCCTTCACTCCTTCTCTCCTTCATTCAATTCCTTCTTTCCTTCATTCCTTCCCTCCTCCCTCCTTTCTTTCTCTCCTCTCCTTCCTTCCTTCCTCCTCTTCTTTCTCTCCATCACACCTGTTTCCTTCTTTCCTCATCCCTGTCACACGCCCCGCCCTTCCTCTTCCTCTTCCTCCTCCTCCTCCTCCTCCTCCTCCTCCTCCTCCTCCTCCTCCTCCTCCTCCTCCTCCTCCTCCTCCTCCTCCTCCTCCTCCTCCTCCTCCTCCAGTACCCAAGACTAAGCAGTTATCTTCTGTCTGCTCGCGTGAATGATGCTGATGATGATAATGATGATAATAAATACGTATTTTTAATCTAATTCTGGTGTTTATTTTTCCTTCCGTGTGTGTGTGTGTGTGTGTGTGTGTGTGTGCGCGTGCGTGTGATATATTAATTAGAAAGAAGATGAATTTAATGGTAAGTGAAGGTGTGTGTGTGTGTGTGTGTGATACCTAAACAGACATAGAGGTTTGTAAATTGATGAAATAATGAGAACAGATGAGCTGAATTACCTTACTTTGGACAGGTAAGTTAATTATGGGATTATAGACAGGTAAATGATAATGATAATGCTATAAGATAAATACCTTAATAATATAATCAAACAGACATATAAAGCTTTGTGAATAGATGAAATAATAAGAACAGGTAAACTAAATTACATTAGTTATGGACAGGTAAAATTAATTAAGTGATATTACCTGTAGGAGATGGAAAGGTAAGTATTAATTGACAGTAAGTATAGATAAAAATATAGAGAGGACTTACAAGTATATAATTATCTACCTTTTGAAATAATGATGAGAGATATTAAGTAATTAAGTAAGAACACATAAAAAGAAGAAAATAGAACAGGAGGAGGAATAAAAATAGCAATATAAAGAGAGGAAAGTAGAAAGAAAATGAGGAATAGGAAAGTAGAGGATAATTAAGAATAAGAGAGAAATGACCAATACATTACATAACTAAATAGATTCATAAGAATAATGCGAAGAAATATATATAGAAATCCATGCAAATACAGGAACATATACTTTAAAATGTAGTTATGTAGAAAAAACTATTTTTAACAAAAAAAAAAAAAAAAAAGGGAAAACATTGACATTAAGTACAGGAGAGAACACACACACACACACACACACAATGGAATTTAATGCAAAAAATGCCATGTATTGGAAATGGGAAGAAGTGCAATGAGACCCTCGTATAAGTTAGGGGAAAATATTATATCAACAGCAAAAGAATAAAAAGATTTGGGAGTGGTAATACAGGACAACTTATCATCAGAGAAACATATAAATAGAATATTTGGTGACACTTTCATGATACTATGAATGGCTTTTCATTTCCTAGATAAAGATATGATGAGAATAATTATAACTACAATGAGTAAACCCAAACTGGAATATGCAGAAGTAATATGGTTCCAGCACAAGAAAAATCATGTTGAAATTAGAAAGAATACAGAGAATTGCAACTAAGATGGTGCCAGAATTGGAAGACCTAACATATGAGGAAAGATTAAAAGAAATGCACTTAACAACACTGAAAGAGGTGACTTAATCACAATATATAAATTGATGAACAACCTGGAGGAAACAGATAGGAAAGACATAATATTGAGAAGAAAAGGAGAGGCTAAAAATCTGAGGGGACAAGAAAAAATTGAAAAAAGGAACTTGCTTGAACGATACAAAAAAGTACAGTTTTCCCCCAAAGAAGTATAGATACTTGGAATGGGCTGAAGGAAGAGGTGATAATGGCAAAGAATGTACATCAACTAAAGGAAAAACTGGAAAAATATAGGAGACAAGACCACACGAGTGTAGCTCAGACCCTGTATACTACAACTAGGTAAATACAACTAAGTAAATATAACTATAGGTAAATACAACTATAGGTAAATACAACTATAGGCAAATACAACTATAGGTAAATAAAACTCTGTAAATACAACTATGCAAATACAACTGTGTAAATACAACTGTGTAAATACAACAATAGATAAATACAACTAGATAAACACACACACAAACACACACACTCAAAAGGTCAGGGAAAAAATTGATAGAGATGATCTGTTTGTGTGTTAGGACAGAACAACAACAGGACATGAGAACAAACTGAAGAGAACTACATGCAAGAGAGACAAAAATAACACAGCTTCCCATATTGAAGTCTGGAAGGAATAAACTTGATGCACAAGTAATTATTGCAACATATTTATGATTTCAAAAGCAAACTGGATACGAACAGAACTCTTTTATGTATGTTACAACTAAGTAAACACAATGTCTCTGTTGCCGCTGTCTCCCACCCATGACGCCCACGTGTGAGGGGACCCACTGAAGGTGGATGGTGTAGCCAGAAGAGGACAGCTGGAGAAGAAAGTGGTGAATGGTGAGGCAGAAGGTGTGGTGTGTTTTAGGGCAGTGTCGCCGGGTGAGTTGGAGGGCTGTGAGGGAGTCTGAGAAGAGGCTGAGTGAGCAAAGGGAGGTGAATGTGGTGGCAAAACCTGATGCCCTGTCTGACAACTAAGAATATACTGTCAGAATGGAGGCAGAGAACGGCAGCCTCCAGGCGGTGGCGGTGGAATGTAGTGGACTAGTGGAGTGTAGATTGCAGCCCCGACGGAGGGAGGTGGTGGGCGGCGGGAGGCGTGGGTGTAGATGTGTATTGTGTAGGGAATTGTGGTACGTATTGGATGTGCACCATCCCTTCCCCATATACCTCCACATTCATTTTCTCACCAACCTCCACACAGCCTGTAAACTACACTGGTGGATCTACTCACTACTCACTACTCCCCCAGCCGTGCCACCAATACTGCCGTCACCACACTCACATTTGTCTCACAATTGTACACAGCCGCCCAAACTCACACCTACACCAGCTGGGCAAGACAGATGACAACCACTGCCGGGTGCCCTTGGTGCCCAACACAACCACACACCACAGATCTCAGAACACCTACTACGCTGTCCTCGCCACCACTCCCACCGCACTCCTTGGCACTCATACACTCACTGTCATCCCTCCACCTCCGCAGACCATCACTGACACACTCTTACGTGGCTCTCAGTACCCTGACCTGACCTCCAAAGTACTCAAACACACCAGGACCTTCCTACAGAGGTCAGGTCAACTCAACACCATCTGATCCACTTACTCATATGCAACCTGCACTTGTGTGGCACTGTAGACTGTGGCACCAAGCCTACAGTGCCACACAAGTGCAGGTTGTGACACCACAACCTGCACGGCCAAAGCAAATTATCAAGAAGACGAAGACAATATAAAAACTAGTTAGGAAGGTATTTCCATAGAAAAAGGCTCATATATTCAAAGGACGCGGGGTGAAGGGAGGCTAGGGGGGAGGGGGGAATGGGGGGAGAGGGGAACGGGGGCGGCGAGGAGGTGGAGTCACGTGACCAATCCGCCATCATGGGTCTTGTCTGTGGTCCTCCTTTACGTTGATTATTTTCATCATTTTCACCATGTAATACGCCATTATAACACAGGTGAGTCCTTCCAGCTAATCATTAAGGTATAGAGCACCTGTATGAAGCATGGGAATAAGGAGGAACGCTAATAAACAGGAGAAATAGCAAGAAATATGAAGGAAGGTGACCCGGGGGATACGGTGGTGGTGTTCTTTATTGATATTTTTTAACATTTTCTCGTTTTTTACCCTGTTTTGGTTTATATTACAGGGTGTCATGGCGGCAGGGTAAGCAGGGGTGGGTTAGGGAGGTGCTGGCAGGGATAAGGTGGCGGGGGGGAGGCAGGGGGATTGGAGAGAGCAGTGGAAGTGTGGCTGGCTGGCTTGGTCCTCCATTTGCTGCTCCCTCACCCTCCCTACTACCCCCTGCCGCTTCTCTACCTCCCCCTTCCTCTACCATGCTTTCCTCTGCCTCACCCTGAACCTACCCTGCTTTCCCTGCTTCACCCTGTCCCTCCCCCTGCCTCCTTGCCTCACCCTGTCACCCCCTACCGCTTCCCTCCCTTCCCCTGCCTCTACCATGCTTTCCATTGCCTCTACCCTGCCTCTTCTCTCCCTCTACTCGCCTCCTATACCCTGCCAAGTCTCACCCTGCCTTGTAATTACCTCTCCCCTGCCTCTCATACCCTGCCTCCCACACCCTGCCTTGTATTTACTTCTCCCTGCTTCCCTCTCGCCCCCCTGCCAAGCTCTTATTACCCTGCCATCTCCCATACATAATCCATTCACCCCCTGTCACCCCGCCCCCCTAACCCCTCACCCCTGCCTGCCCCCTGTCGAAAGAAAAAATTATAATTGAATGTTAATTATTTAATGTATAAGACGATGAATGAAGCAGGAATGATGATAATGTTTTTTGAGTGGAAATAATGTAAAATTGTTTTGTTAATTATTGGTAATGATGATAAACTTGAATGTTGTGACTATACTTATGTTTTTAGTCGTGTGTGTGTGTGTGTGTGTGTTGTTTTTGCACCTAATAGCGAGTGTAAAGCATTGAACAGTGTTAGGAGAAAATATACTTTTTTTTTACGCTATTAGAAAACTAGCCAATAATAATAATAAGGAAGGCAAGACAAGGAAAGGAAAGGGAAGAGAAGGGAAGTACAGTATCTAACCTAACCTAACCTAACCTATCAGATCAAAACGAAACAATTATATAAAACGTAAAGAAAGATTACCTATTCAAGATGTTAAAAGTATTTGCCATAATGATAATAATAGATAAACATTTATTTATTCTTTATCATTAACTGTCTGCAACAAGATAAAAATGAACAGAAAAATAGGAAAGAAGAATCTCACTTTGATTAACACACACATTCATTCCTTTACCTTAACACATCAGGATAAAAAAGATGACAGAGAATCAATAGAAAGAGGAAAACAGGAAAGATTAAAATTTCACACTAGAACAGTTACTATTATTATTATTATTATTATTATTATTATTATTATTAGTGTGTGTTTGAGGTAGGACTGAACCTAAAACTGAAGGAAGGTGATGATAAGAGTGTGATGAGCAGCATTGTCTTATCAGATTATCACACACACACACACACACACACAGAAGCTACACATGTATATATTAATGTGTGTTACTGTGTGTTAAGTTAGATTACATTAAGTAAGGTCAGGCTAGGTGGGTTAAGTTAGGTTAGGTTTGTTTGTTTTGACGAGTGTTACGGGTTATTGAAAATTGTGTGTCGTACGTAACAGGTATTGAATTTAGATGTTAACACGAGGAACTATCAGTTTTGACCTCCTCTAAGCACTTACGTATCACCAGCATCATTGACATTATATTACAGTGACTTAAATTAATGATATTTAACTTGTATGGCTAATGGTGGTATTAACATTAATTGGTGGATAATAACACACACACACACACACACGTACCTATTATAATGTTAGGTCAGCAAGGGTTACAACGTTTATGTCTTCACCCGACCTGGGACTCGAACCCAGAACATCTTGGTTGTGAGGCGAGAGTGCTAACCATTACACCACCGGGCGGCCTTATTAGTTTAGTTTATATTAGTTTCTGTACCGGTTGCCATTCTATTATTATTACTACTACTACTATTACTATTACTATTACTATTTTTTCAAGGTTTATTTTCTCTCTCCCATAGGCACCAAGGCACTGAAGGAAGGAAGGAAGAAAAGAGAGAAGGTGGAGGCAGGGAGGCAAGGCAAGGCAAGGCAAGGCAGGGCACTGGGGTCACCTAACCGTCCCTACCCTACACTGCCACACTAACCCTGTCCCCCAGCCACAGCTATGAACGGGGAGACAGGAGACACCCCTGCCCCTGCCCCCGCCCCTGCCAGCACCCCTTCCACCGGCATCATCACCCCTGTCAGGCGCTCAGCAAGGACTCGGAAACCTAATTCTCGCTTTGCTGACGATGAAGTTGACAGTTGTTTCAAGAAAATTGTGTCGGGTATGGTGTCTCCAGAATGCATCCCCGCCCCCCCTGCCCCCCACGCCCCTGGCCCCGGCCGCCCCAAGAAGGCCACGGGGCGGAGGAAAGACAGCAGGAGTGAGGAGGCGGAGGAGAAGGGGAGGAAGGACGAGGAGGTGGAGGGAAAGATGGATATAGCGAAGAAACTGAGCGAGGGTTGTGAGGAAAAAAGTGAAAGGAAGAGGAAAGAGAAGAGTGAGGAGGTGGTGGTGGTGGTGGCGGAGGAAAGAAGTAGTGAGGAAAAAAGTGAAGGCAGGAAAGAGAAAGAAAACAGGAGGAAGGAGGAGGAAGAGGAGGAGGAGAAGAAGAAGAGGAAAGACATTCAAAGTGAGGAAAATATAGAGAAGAAAGAGAAACACAGCACATTAGAAGTCAAACCCATCACCCACTCCCTCCCTAATGGGCTGGAGGGAGGGAAGGAGGGGGGGGAGGAGTGCATAAGGGTAACAAGGAGTGGAAGGAGGGAGGAGGAGGGAAGGAGGAAGACCAGGAAGAGAGGGAAGGGGAAGGAAGAGGAGCAGGAGGAGGAGGAGGAGTCAAACACACACACTTCTACTAATCCTTCACCCTTAGACATCAACAAAACCAAGGATTCCACTTCAAGTAGGTCCTTGGACAAACCAGGGCAGCAGGATGGGAAGGAGTGCGTCCCAACACCACCACACACCACACCCGAACATACCACAAGAGTGCGTGAAGCCGGGAACACCACCACCACGCCACACCACACCACTAATTTCAACACCACAAAAAGACCACTTGTTCACCCTGGCAGTGGTAGGGTGCAGCAGGGTGTGTGCCAGGGTGGGGCTACAGAACGCACCCCTAACCTAACCGACAGACTCAGAACGGATGGAAGCACAGGTCACAGAGAGGTGCTTGGACTGGTAACCTTGTCATCACCATCACCATCATCATCATCACCATCACCACTACAAGAAACAAGCATCACTAACATGACAAATGGTGAACCTAACACTACTACCACTACTGCCACTGCTACTACTACTACTACCACCAGACAACAACCACAACTGCCACCACTACCACCACCACCACCACCACAGCCACCTACAGACCCTAGGCTACACAGGGCCACACGAGCTTCCCCTGGCACTCCCCTGGCAAAGATTCCAACCCCTGCCACTCCCCCTGTACCAGTGCCACCGCCACCACCACCACCACCACCACAGCAGCAGCAGCAGGGTAACAGAAAGCCCCCTACCAACCCTATCTCCCCTATCACGAAGAATTTAAGGGTTGTTTGTGAAAATATTCCCCTCCCTTCCTCCTTTACCCTGCCCCCAGCCTCCCCTAAGCAAGGAAAACAGGTGGAGGAGGCACTAAGGAAACTAGGAGGAAAGAGGGACAGGAGGGAAAGAGAGGAAACTTCAGGACAAGAGGAAAAAGAGGAGGAGGTACCCAGCTCTCCTCTGTCCAAGCGGAGGAAAGAGAAGGTGGAGGAGAGTAAAGAAGAGGAAACCAAGAGGAAGAGACTGGCAGACACGAAGGAAGAGGACAGGAGGAAAAGAAGGAAAGTGGAGGAAATAGAAGAGAAAGGAGGAGATAAAACAAAAAATATGAAGGAAATACTTACATTACCCTGTACAGACATTCAAAAAATCACACTCCCTGCTACTACCCCTGCCCCTGTCCCTGCCCCTGTCCCTCCCCCTGTCCCTCCCCCTGCCGCTCCCCTGCCATCCCCAATCAAGAAACCAGTAGCTATAGGACCCCTTAACTCCCCAAAGACTAAGAAAGAGTCCTTACCCTCCCCGAAGGATTCCCCGAGACGGAACAGAGAATCCTTAAGGAACAGAAATATGGAAAGGGACTCTAAGGGTGAGGAAGGGAAGGAAGGGTGTGAAGGGGAGGCAGGCAAGGCTAGGGTGCCAGGAGAGGGTGAGAAGGGTGCCGGTAAGAGTGCCAAAGAGTCAGCGAGAGTTAAGGAAGCCTCGCCCAGTGACAAAGATCAAGTGAAGTGTAAAGAAGAGTTGATTAAGAGTGACAAAGAGTGTGATAAGAGTAAAGACAGTCCTGCTAAGAGTGCCAAGAGTGAAAGAGGCACAGTGAAGAGTAATAGAACAGACAAAGACGCAAGTAAGACCAAAGAAGAGCCGAACAAGAGCAAAGAGGACGCCGGAAAAATAAATAAAACTGAGAAAACTACGAGTGGGAAGGAAATCCAGGACTCGAGTGCTTCTCAACCCACCAAGGACGACCTCAAAGCCTCGAGTATGTTCCTACACACTCAGGAGGCAGGGGGGGTGAGTGCTGGGGGAGGAATAGGGGTTTTCCTGGGGTTGTCCTCCTCTAGTACCTCTATCCCTTTCCTCGAGGACAACACCACCACCATCACCACATCCTCATCCTCCAAGTGTGAGATCCCTGGACTCTCTATCCTTGAGTCGGTGTCCTCGGGTGAAGGATCTGCTCAAAGGACTCCCCCAAGGAAGGATCTGAGCCATAGGTCCTGGTTTGCCATCGGGGGGAACCGCAGGAACCAAGTGAATGAAGCGAAACACAAACAGAATAATGGAAATGCTGAAATGAAGGAAGAGGAGGAGAAGAAGAAGAAGGAAGAGGAGGAGATGAAGAAGAAGGAAGAGGAGGAGAAGAAGAAGAAGGAAGAAGAGGAGGAGAAAAAGAAAAAGGAAGAAGAAGAGAAGAAGAAGGAAGAGGAGGAGGAGGAGAAGAAGAAGAAAAAGGAAGAGGAGGAAAAGAAGAAAAAGGAAGAAGAGGACAAGAAAAAGAAGGAAATCCAGGAGAAGAAAAAAGAAAAGAAGGAAGAGAAAGAAAAAGAAGAAGAAGAAGAAGAAACACCAACACCAATGGAAATCAAGGAGGAGGAAAAGGAGGAGGAGGAGGAGGAGGAGGAAAAACCAGTAGAATTAACTGAAGAGGAAAAAAGAAAACTGGCCCAGGAGAAGATAGAGAGAGAAGCCAAGAACAGAGCAGTAGTAGAGGAGAGGCTGAAGAGCTTCTCACACCTTCAGGAGAACATTTACATCGGGGAGAGGAAGAGGAGCAAGCGGAACAAGGAGGTGCGGAGGATGGTGTGCGACTGTTCACTCACCAAGGAGGAGATGGAGCGGGGAGAAGTGGGATGCGGGGAAGACTGTCTCAATCGCCTCCTCATGATAGAGTGGTGAGTGTACTGACCTGTGTAACCTAATCTGACCTAACCTTGCCTTACCCTTCCTTACCTAAATTAATCTTACTTTCCCTTACCTTACCTTACCTTACCTTACCTAACCTAACCTTATGTTATCTTACCTAAACTAACCTTACTTAACCTTACCTTAACTTACCTAACCTTACCTCACCTCACCTCATCCCATCTTACCTTACCTTACCTCATTTTACCTTACCTAACCTAACCTAACCTCATTTATTATTATAACTCCTTTTTTTTTTGTAATTTTTAATGTGCTTTTTTCTCTCCTGGGTTTGTTAGTTCGTTTGTTTGTCTGTCGGGTGGACGGTCGGAATTTTTGTGTTGTGTTGTGTTGCAGAATTTTGTTGATGGTGTTGTTGTTGTGTTGTTTTGTAAATTCTCACAGGAAGGAAAAGGGAAAGGAAAAGAAAGAATGACATACGTAACATTAAAACAATTATACATGTGTTAATAAACGTATGATTTTGGAAGTTGTAAAGTAATGAAGAAAATATATTATAACTTTGTGACGTGAAGTTAGAACATTATTATTATTAGTAGTAGTAGAGTGAGGCATTTGTGTGTGTGTGTGTGTGTGTGTGTGTGTGTGTTTATGTATGTGTGTGTATGTATGTGTGTGTGTATAAACGTACAGTAATCAGATACATCTTTTCCTCGTATTTTTTCCTCTTCTTCATCTTGTTTTTTTTTCTTCTCTCTTTTCCTATTTTTATTTTTGTATTTATTTATTTTCTTGTATATAGTGTGTGGTTCTTAAACAATGTATGGTATGTATGGTAGGGATTCATACATAACAGTTAATAATACAACACACTCCTATAACCTAGTATATATATATCTAGTGTCATTAGGAAACAGTTAATTAATTTGTATGCGTCATTATATACACACTGGAATTATTAAATGACACATATGGATGGGTGGTCTGTGGTGATGATGGTGATGGTGGTGGTGATGATGATGGTGGTGATGGTGATGGTGGTGGTGTAGTAAAGACAGACAGATAGATAGACACACAAGGTCAGGTGTGTGTGTGTGTGGTTCATTCATCTCAGGTGTGTGTGTGTGTGTGTGAGTGTGTGTGTGAGGCAGAACGGTGTTTGAATACGTGTGAATTTTGTATGTGTGTGTTTGTTTGGATGAATGTGAATTTTGTGTTTGTTTGTTTGAATAAGTATGATTTTGGTGTTTGAAAAAGTGTGAATTTATTGTGTTTGTTTTAACGAAGTGCTTAGAGATACGGCAGTAATACCGCGTTGTCATCCAATATTGGTACGGCCTGTGCCTTATTATTTATCTGATAAAGCATCTATCAAGTTATGTTATGTTTGGTTTGGTTCGGTTCGGTTAGGTTATATAAGCTTTTTTCCCAAAAGTTAGGCACGTGCCGTATATATAAGCGAGCACTATGAGGATACGGCTTATGTTAGGTTATGTTTGGTTCAGTTATATAAGCTTTTTATATTTTATTACCCAAAATTTAGGCACGTGCCTGATAAGTGTGAATTTGGTGTGTGTGTGTTTTAATAAATACGTCACGGTGATTCTCTGCTGTCGTTCCGTGTCCTAACATAACCCAACCTAACTGAACATAATGGGTTTGAATAAATACGTCACGGTTTTGGCTTTACTGGCAATTTTATCATTTAGTTTTACAGTGGAGTCTCATCTAACTCATTTGGCTCTAATGAATTCGCATCTAACGACCCTTTTAAAGCTCTACTCCACCTCTAATCTAACGATCTAAAATTCTGATCAAACGGCAATTATTCTGGGCACCCGGGAGCAAATTTCAAACTTCCCGCTGATCACTGAATTTTTGCTGCACCCCGGCGTCCCTCCCTCCCTCCTCGTCACTTTTAGTGTGAGAGAGAGAGAGATATTAGTATCTATAAACATTTTCCTTCCTATATATATATATATATATATATATATATATATATATAATATATATATATATATATATATATATATATATATATATATATATATATATATATATATATATATATATATATATATAAATAAATAAATAATTAAAATACAATGTTTATATAGTGTTAAATATTATAGTAATGATACAATTGCGTCTATATTCGTGTTATTTATCCTTGAAAACCTATATGTATAAATTTTGATGAGATTCTGAGATGTCAAAATTTTCATGAAATTTTCAAGGCAAGATTTTTTTTAACGAATCACGTTTTGTTAAATAACTCAAAAACTAAGAGGTTTAGGTGAAAGACTTATAGAATAGTATATAAAGAGCAGGAGACGCCCGTTCTTTTGAGTTATAGTAGAATGAAATTGGAATATTAGTAACTGAGAAAATAATATATTAGTATTTTTGACAAAATTTCAACAAAACTTAAATTTCTTACTAAACTATAAGGTATATTTTAAATCTGATTTGACCATTTGATAGACAACATCAAACGTAATATATTAACTTCTATACATTATTGCTGTACAACAAATATTTTCCGAGTAAAATGGCAAAAACACATTCTACCAAATTTACGTGGAAAAATTTTGGGTGACAAAATTAAAAATCTACAATTGTTACAGAAACCTGAAAAATAACATAAATAACACATTCAACACACACACATCCAAACACACACCTAAACACACTCAAACACCCACTTTCTACCCCCAAACACACCAAAACATACCAAAAAAACACATACCCCCCAAAAAACACTTTCTACCCACAAACACACCTAAACACTCCACTAATTGCACACACATGATATTCCTTTTAATTTTTATATAAAGATTCCTTCAATTTGTGCCTTACTTTAAATGTGTTATAGTTTTTGTATGATGAACATATACCTCAAGAGAATCTCCACATTAGAATTTTAAGAAATATGTTATTTCAGTTGTAATATGAAGGCAATACTTTAGATTTAATTACTACTGATACTGTTGACATGCACTCTTGAGAAGCATAACAATAACACTAATAATAACTTTGCTCTTCTGTCTCGGTACAAATGCATGTTACCGTTAAACAATTCCATCATTAAGAAAGTTATCTAATTGAGTGAAAATACGTCATAACAAAACATTAATAGAAATTTGGTGTTGTCACGTCACATACACTCAACGCATTATTAACTGCAACATACTACATACAGTAACACACAAAGGAGTTCAAAGGAAGAACAAACATCAACAGTCCTACTGGACCTAACGAAGCTGTCTATGTAGCTACACTACTACTAAATATCTACTTGATAGAGACAAAAGGACACCAAAGTGGAAGGTTCTTCCCCACCCACCCACCCACCCCTCCCTCCAGTCCAAGCTGGCAGGAAGAGGAAGTGATACCATGTAGCATAGACAAACTATCATGGAATTTCTTTAGGAAAGTGACAAAACGGGAGTAATCTGCGCTATTACCACCACTAAAAAAAGAAGAAAAATTTACGTAGGAACGAAATACTCAATTTGGTGAACAAATGCTAAGTGCTTATCGAGTTTCTTCTTAAATGATTCAATTGTGTTACTGTTAACTATTTGTCCTGGGAGAGAATTACAAATATTCATGATTCAATGAAAGAAAAAATGCTTCGCTTCATTCGATCTAAAACACTTACCAATGATCTTTAACCCATTGTTACGAGTGGTGCTTGTGAGATCGGTAGTTACATAGTCGTTTATGTTAATATTATCCAAAATGTGGAAAATTATGAATACCTTAATTAGGTCTTAATAATGCCTGAATAATGTTTACCTAGTTTAAGGTCGTTATTAATAGTTATCCCTAAGTCTTTCGTGGTTAACCTTGGAAAGTTCAGAACGATTCATTGTATATTTTGTGTATTGATTATTGTTTCCAATATGCAAAATTTAACATTTATTAATATTAAATTTCATTTGCCACTTTTCTGACCAACTGACTTTGTTGAGGTTTGATTGAAATTGTAGCTTATTGGCAGTTGTAGTTACTCTACTCGTGATTTTTGTATCATCGGCAAATTTTGATATCTTACAGGTGAGGCCTTCATCAATATCATGACATAAATTAGAAAAAGAATGTGACCAAGTACTGAGCCCTGTGGCACACCACTTTTAACATCTCACCAGTTAGATGATTTACTGTTTATGACAAAGTTGTTTTTCTGGGAAAGTCAGTCATCAAACCATTTAAGAATTTTCCTATGCTATGCTATGCCATGAGACTAACTTTTTTTAATAATGTTTATGGGGAACTTTGTCAAACGCTTTTTGAAATCAAGATGAATTATATCAACTGCTTTTGTCTCGTCATAAATGTTGAAAACGTCGATATAAAAGTCAAGGAGATTCATTAAGCAAGAGAGTTTTTAACAAATCATGTTGAGAATTATTAATCATGATATTTTCTTCTTGGAAAGTCACTAGTTTATCCTGTATTATAGTTTTCATTAACTTACCAACTACGGATGTGAGGCTGAGTGGTCTGTAGTTACTCGGTGGTGATTTATCTCCTTCATTTTTGTATAGGGGTAACATTTGCTAATTTCCAAATCTCGGGGACTCTTGCAGAATTTAAAGATTTATTGAATAGTATTACAAAAGGTTTGGTGATTTGATACTTTGTTTATTTTAAGATTTGGTGCAATGCAATCAGGACCAAGAGTTTTATTTACTTTAATTTTATCAAATGCCTTAGTTACAGTATCCTCAGTAAAGTGACAATCGCTTCAAGCAATTGAATTAGGTTGAGTTGGGGATATTTCATGGATTTCACGAGTGTCTTCAACGGTAAAAACGGATGCAAAGTAATAATTTAGTACTTCAGTCATTTCTAATTCTGTATTTGCTACCTTACTGTTTTCTAGGTGGAGTGGGTCAATATTAGTTGTGATAACTTTTTTATTAAATATGTAGATGTATAATTCTTTGGGGTTGGATTTTGTTTTATTTGCAATATATATATCAAGATCTTTTTTACTTCATCTAATCATCTATTTTGTTTCACGTCTAAGTCTTTCATAATCTATCTTATCGTTTTCATTTTGTGATCGTAAATATTTATTGTGTGTGTGTTTTTTGTGTAATAATCTTGCTTCAATTTGTCTATTCCACCAATTGGGTTTATTAGTTTTAAGTGGACGTCTCATACAAACTGGAATGCATGACTTAATGGCTCCATTTAAGATGCTATAGAATTTTGCTTGTCATTTATTTACATTAGTTTCATTCTCTACTACTACGTCCCAATCAGTATCTGACTAAAGCTAACCATAACGTTATGTAAATGCAGTAATGTGTCTTCAGAAAGGAAAGGACTGTTAATTAATCCCATGAGACTTCCTTTACATACCTTATGTGTGGTGGGAGGAAGTGAGGTTAGGTTAGGTGAAGTTTGGTTTGGTGAGGTTACATGAGGTTTGGTTAGGTTAGGTTTAGTTTGGTTCGGTTCGGTTTGGTTCGGTTCGGTTTGGTTCGGTTCGGTTGGGTTGGGTTGGGTTGGGTTGGGTTAGGTTTGGTTAGGTGGGGTGGGGTGGGGTGGGGTTTGGTTTGGTTTGGTTTGGTTTGGTTAGGTTAGGTTAGGTTAGGTTAGGTTAGGTTGGGTTGGGTTGGGTTGGGTTGGGTTGGGTTGGGTTTGGTTAGGGTTGGTGAGGTTTGGGTTGGGTTGGGTTGGTTTGGTTTGGTTTGGTTTGGTTTGGTTTGGTTTGGTTTGGTTTGGTTTGGTTTGGTTTGGTTTGGTTAGGTTAGGTTAGGTTAGGATTACATCAACATTTTAGTGGTGATACATAACAATAGTAATAATAATAATTATTTATTTATTATTTTTTTAGTTCATAACATCCACTTCAATTAACTTGGTGGTCATAACAACGTATAAACTCACATAAACAAATTATAGAAAAAAGTATTATAAAATGTTGTACCGAGTGTATTATATAAATCACGTTAATATGCATCGTGTTGTATCGACTACGTTTGTTGAAAAATATAATCATGTTTTCACTATCACAAAATAAACCCAAGTTGTATAATGCATGTGAAACTATTAATATTTTTAACTTTACTTCTATACTTTTTGCTATGCAGTATTTAGCAACACTTCAAAACTTAATAATCATTGACGGTTTGTAAGATAATCAAAATTTTAAAGCCGTGATATTACCTGTTGGAATTTTACTTTGTCATTCCTCGGGTCATGTTAGGTCAAGGTGTGTGTGTGTGTGTGTGTGTTACTGTTATCTTGTTCACCTGTCCGAAAGGGAAACATTTGGGGGCGAGAAAGAAACTCATAAAACTTATATATACTATTACTATATCTTTTTATTTACGTATGATTATTTTTGTTTGTTTTTCTGGTTTTGTTTTCATCTTGTTTGTCTGTTCGGTTGAGTTATTTATGGTTGTCTGAGTCTGTTTGTGTTGAGTTGACTCGGTTGACTCGTTCGGTTGACCTTAATAAACTTCATCATTGTGTGGTTAAGGTGAAGTAAGGTTAAGTTTCCACTGTTTTTATCTTTTATTTTGTTATTATTTATTTATTTTTCTCTATGCATGTTTCATCCTAGTTTTAATTATACTAAACACATACACACACACACACGTACACACATGCTTAGTGTAAAGATTAGATTAGTTCCCTTTTCATTCTCTCTCTCTCTCTCTCTCTCTCTCTCTCTCTCTCTCTCTCTCTCTCTCTCTCTCTCTCTCTCTCTCTCTCTCTCTCTCTCTCTCTCTCTCTCTCTCTCTCTCTCTCGCACTTTCATTCCCTCTCGTTATCACAAAACTTGAAAAAACACACACACTTACATTCTCTCTCACTCCACCTTCCCTCTCACTTTCAATCCCTCTCATTATCACAAAACCTGAAGAAGAGACAACACACATTCCCTCTCACTCCACCCCCCACTCAACCGTCTCGTCCCTCTCCCCGCAGTGGTTCCCGTTGCCCGCTTGGAGACCACTGCATCAACAAACGCTTCCTCAACCGCCAGTACGGAGACGTGGAGGTGTTCAATGCTGAGGAGAAAGGATGTGGTCTCCGCGCTAAGGCTGACATGTCTCCGTGAGTACCTATATATATGATGTTATTGTTGTTGTTTATTAGTGTTATTTTATTTTTATTTTATTTATTTATTTATTTATTTATTTATTTATTTATTTATTTATTTTTTTTTGTATGGGTGTGTGTGTGTGTAGTTTATTTTGCTCTCACTCGCTCTGTTTCTCTATTTCTTTCTCTCTCTTTCTTTCTCGTGTCATCTGTGTCTGTCTGTGTGTCTGTGTCTATGTGTGTGTGTGTGTGTGTGTGTCATGGTTTGTATATATTGTTATTTATTATTTTTTTCATTACTATTTATTTTTCTTTTCTTATCCCTAGCTGTCTAAAAACCAGCTCACACACACAGATATACTTGTTTATATTTATTTTTTATACAATTATATATTTTATTCATTTATTTATTTATTTATTATTTTTATATATTGTCATTTTTTCCAATTGATATTTATTGTCTTTGAGTAACTACCAATCAGGATATCATCATCATCATCATTTCTTAACCATGTCACTATGTATCGTATTTTCCTAATTATATACTTATAGTCATCTCTTCACTATATATACAGACTCTATACTACCTCTCATTAGTCTGAAATCACCATCATCATCAGTTTCCCTTCAGTCACAGTCACCTCATCCTTCACTGACCTCTAAGGTCAGGTCAGGTCAGGTCAGATAGGCAGGCAGTCCTTGTGTCAAAATGG
Organism: Cancer borealis; assembly: GCA_036785275.1. NCBI lineage: Eukaryota > Metazoa > Arthropoda > Malacostraca > Decapoda > Cancridae > Cancer > Cancer borealis. The sequence goes on from JAXIVD010001621.1 coordinate 31,621, forward strand.
ACTGTTATCATTATTATTATTATTATTATTTTCTTTGTATATTATTGAGTCACTTTAATAGAAGGTGGAGGAGTGTGTGTGTGTGTGTGTGTGTGTGTGTGTGTGTGTGTGCGTGCGTGCGTGCGTGTGTGAGTGTGTGCGTGTGTGGGTGTGTGTGTGGTAGTGGTAGTGTTAGGAAGAGAATGTAATTAATGGTAGTAGATTAAGTGCCGTTATTAAGAGTATGAGAATGTTTAATTACTATCATTATGTTTAGGTAGAAGTATGATTAATGATTCTAAGGAAAATTAATAACCGGGAAGATAATGCAAATTGGTACTTAAATTAGATTGATCGCCCGTTAAGTATGGTAATTCACAGCTGAGATTAATTTAGAAAGATTTGTCCTGGTTAACTAAATATTTAGGATATAAGTATTAAAAGATTGTTAAAAGGAATAGAAAAGTATTGAAATGAAACGTAACTCAAAAAAATGCTAAATATTATAACTAAACCATGATTGGTGTAAAAAATTCATTATTGTTTAGTTAATTCTGTGACTGATGTAAGAAAAAACGCTTAGTAAATTGATACAAAGCGGGACTAAATAAAGTTTGTAAAGTACTATAACTCACTAATTATAGTGAGAGATCGTGTCGAGTAACGAAAAAAATAAAAGAGGAAAATAATGACAGCCGTTACACGATTAATTACGACTGATCAAAAAATTTAAAAATTACGTAGACATAACGTGTACTATATAAATAAATGTACAACTGCAATTAATAAAGAGTAAGTACATGACAAGAACATTTACTAGCGACTCCAAAAAAATAAAATTAAAGAAAAAAACATTACTTACGTTAGAATATAAAGTTTATATTTTCTCGGCTTTCAACTCATATATATTAACCTTGTGAGTCTCAGTGGATTGGAATAAGAATAACTCGGCTTAACAACACACAGCTCACCCAAAACATTATAAATTACCACAGTTCAATTATAACCAATAAAAATAAACAAATAAATAAAGTACTTACGTTGAAATATAAAGTTAGCGTTGTGTCTGCTCTTAACTCTTTATATATTTATGTTGTGAGTCTCTGCTTACAACACACAGCTGACCCGAGACATTATATATTAGCACAGTTTAATTTACTTAGCCTTAGTTTCCCGAGGTTTGCGATTATTATTAGATGGGTCATTAGTTAAGTTAAGTTAGGTTAGGCTGTGTACTAACTTACATTCCAACTGAGGCTATTTAATTTATAACTATCAGTTTATATGTTGATATATATATCACTAGAATTGTTTATTGTTTACTAAAACCACTGAATTAAATATAAAACAAAAATTGAGTCAGATTAAAAAAAAAAAAAAAAAAAAAATTTCCATGCAAATTGAAAACAGACCAAAAGCAATAAAACACGCACTAAATTATATAAAAAAAAAAAATCCCACATTGTATTGCCGGTTTCCTAAAGTTTTCAAAAAGGATTAAAATTAAAATTTATAAACTAAATGATTAAAATTCGTAATTGGAAAATGCTTTACAAATTCACTGATTGCCATTAGCCATGTAAATGAATGATGAAGGAATGCAGAGAAAACATTTTGAACACACTCATAAATACTACAATGAATAACTTAAACCGTTACCAATATTTTTACTTCTGAACTTAATGATTGTGTTGCTGGAATATTTAAACTGAGCTATAAAGTAAATTACAAACACACAAACAACCTGTAATAATTATGGTGATTAATATTAGTGTTACGGCGGCTGATTCTAATGACAAAATAATTCCTCATTCCATCCAACATTGACTCATTAAAACCTAGATAACAATAACAAAGTATAAGGAATTAAATATAACTCATAACACTACTATTTTTTATTATTAATATGCAAACTTGACTCTTAGAAGTGACAATTAGTATGTATTTCCCACCGATAGAAAGTATTCGATTTGAGACGAGAATTCAATTAATTATTTATCTCGTATGTAAAATTCTTGACGGTTTTGATGTTTTTTTAATCTGTGAATATTACATCTCGTCCCTAACACTACTTTTGAGGCCCAGTTGTAGTGTATGAAGGTGTGGTAGTAGTGGTAGTGGAGTGTGTTAGTGTGTGTGTGTTCACCTAACCTGACCTCACCCCACCTCCACCCTAAAGTGACTCCATTCTATAACCTCATCTTGATCACATTGTTTCTCTTCTCGGGTGACTGCATGCAAGCCTTCACGGAGGCATTTATTGATAATCTTATATGCGTATGTATGTATGTATGCGTGTCAGTCTGTGTGCGTGTATGTGTGTGTGACTTTCTGGTGATGCCATGAATACTTTTTTTTACCTACACATACATATACATACATACATACACAAACACATTTACCTACACATATAGGAGGAGTCAGAGAGAACAATAGAACACACTGATGTGCTTAGGTAGGTTGAGAACACCCTATTTATATCCTAGAGTGTGCTGCCTTTGGGGGGAGGGTGCGCAGGGGGGGATAGGGTGTGCGGGGGGTATGTGTTGGAGGCTGGGAGATGCAGCTTTCACTCAGTGTTATGCGACAGTAATTATTGTGACTGTTAGTATGTGATTGTGTATGTAGGAGGAGGAGGTGTGAAGGAGGAGGCAGAGGGGAGGGAGGGGGTGCCTGTGTCCCCCTCCTGTGTGTTGGGGGGGGATGTAAAGGAAGGAGTGGAGGAGTTAAGGGGAGTCATGAGTGTTCCCATTTAACCTTTGTGTGTGTTCTTTTATAACCAATAACTAGCCCGTTGGTGAGACCTTTGTACGGTACTACTGAATGTGCAAATTTCCAGGAAGTTAATCATGTGCATAAGGGGCTGACTACTGCAAGTTACCAGTGCATGAGCCAATACCCAGAGGCACCTTGGCACCTCCTTGGCACCTTGGCACCTTGCTGGGCCTAAGGCAACACCAAGCCTCACCATCTTCACCACCTCAACGCAACGCAACGCAACTCAACGCACACCACCACCACCACACCAGCCAGGGAGTGGTGGTGGGTGGAGGGTGGAGGGTGGAGGGTGCCAGTCACGCCCTCTCGCCCACCCGCCTGCCTGCCCGCCCGTCCACGCACACACACGCATACACGCACCCTCAACGCGTCACCTTGCAATGGCGGAGAGAAGGAATACCGGAGGAAAAAAAAGAGGAGAAAGGAGGAGGAGGAGAAGGAGACGGAGATAGAAAAATGAACCCCATCCATCAGCGACTCAAGCGGACGAACCAGCGGGGTTTTGGTTTAGGGTTGAGGGGTTGATGGGTTGTTTTCCAAGCGAGTTGTGACCTTGATTGTTGACCTTTCTTGTCTTGGAGGGAAAACTCGGGTCACGGCTGGCTGGGTAAATGTGACCTTGA
>JAXIVD010001621.1:37500-65000 GCA_036785275.1 Cancer borealis
CTTATCACAAATTGTCCTAATCTATGCATTCCTTTTAATCCTTGAAAATATGTAACTTTATATATGATAATGGTAAAAACATCATAATAGAATACTCTGTTTTCCTTTTTTTCTAAACATCTACGTACGTAACAAGTATTGTCTGTGTTCACTTAAATTATACAAAACTAATATATACTGTTTTTCCAGTCAGTATAGTACAATAATGACATAATACTTGTTACATGCATTTATAGGATTAGAAAAAAGGTATAGACAATGTATTATATATTTTTTTATCATTATTCCATGTATATCAGAGTTACTTATTTGCTGAAAGGAATGCAACGATTTTAAAACAATTTGCCAAACATTATTATTTACCTTCAGATAGAATGTAGTGTTTATTTATTTATTTATTTTATTTTATTTTTATTTTTATTTTTATCCTTTTCACTTGTAGTAATAGAGGACTTGAATTTTGTTTGTTAACTTATGGTTGTAGTAAGTTTGTTTTGGGTTCAGATATCTGTTTGTGTATTAAAGAGAGTATTGTCATTAGAGATATTATAACTTTGGTTGTAAGTCACACCTCAGTTATGTTGTTTCTACGTTCATGTAACTTTGTGCTTGTTAACAATTCATTGAGTTATGTTTCAAAAGGTTTCTAGTATAATTAATTTGAGTGAAAGGTTTCTAGTATAATTAATTTGAGTTGTGTGTCTTGTGAAAGGTTTTTAGTATAATTAATTCAACTTAGTAATGGCAGATTATACCTTTGTTAGTAATCTCTCAATACCTAAAAAAGTTGTTGATATAGAATTATGGGATTTATATGTCATTAGATCGCCTATTAATTGAGATATTTTTATTTAAGTGACACAATCATATATTTCATCACCTAACCTAACTATCTAAATCTTGTGACATACAGTAATACTTCCACAAAACTTCAATTACTTAACTTACTAATTTAACTCACTAATTACTCGTTCAACCTTACCTTTTGGTGTTATAATTCCATCTTATTTGTGATGATTAACTAAAAAACAATTAATAGACAGAACTTTGCCCCAATTAAATGATATTAAAATATAAATATCAGAAAATCATCTAACAATACTTCAATTAAACACCTTTTGTTGTATTATATATAAATTATCGTTTTTTGTATTTCATTGTCATTATATTGAGATATTATATAACAGTATTCAACCTTTTAAGTCATGAACAAAGCCATTTAACACAACCAAACATTACTATTCACTTAGTCATTATATTATGACATTTTATAACAGCATTCAACCTAACAAAGCCATTTTTGAACCCAACCCAAACATTACCATTCCCTTTGTGGTGGAACTTAACACATTCTCAATTTTTTGCAGTCACGTTACTTATATTTACATTGATCTTTGCAGTACAACAATAATTGTATATCTCAAAATTGTATATAACCCAAACTTTCATAAGTTGGATAGGTAGATATATAGGTAGGTTAGTATGTTTTAGGTTAGGTAGGTTAGGAATAGGTTGTGAGGGATATAGGAGGATGTGTGTTAGGTTAGGTTAGGTTAGGAATAGGTGAAATGAGGGATGTAAAAGTGTGTGTGTGTGTGTGTGTGTGTTAGGTTAGGAATAGGTCAAGTGAGGGACGTAGAAGTGTGTGTGTGTGTGTTAGGTGAGGAAGATAGGGATGAGCATAATGTATAGGAAAGAACATGGACTGAAGTGTGAAGGGCAGGATTTAGGATGATAACAGCAGCATCTCTATAAGAATTAGTGTTAGTGACTTACGACTTGTGTTCCCAAAAGGTATTAGTAACAATAAACGGTTTTTGATAAGAGATATGCAACCCAAGAGGTGAAAATATACAGTAGGGAGTAATACAAAACAATGGGGCTGAAAAATGAATAATAACCATAATGAATAATGATAAGGTATTTGTGTCTGTGATATTAAACTGTAATGATCTACTTTTTGTACTTTTGTATTCCTGTTGCCTCAGATCACTGCACTGAGCAAATAAATGTGTGTGATACTGATTATATTATGTTTGTTTATACCTGTGAATATATGTGGAATGTTTTAGACAATTTATTCTGTTGTGTTGGAAGATTATGTAACAAAATTATAACTTTTTCTATTTTTCTTTATTGATGTGACATACAAAATTGACGTAGAATAAGGAGATTATGAAACTATATTATGTGATTAAAAGAAGAGAATTTAATTGAATTGGCTGTCAAATATCTGAGTATTATTAAGAGAAATAGTAAATCTTTAGAAAATTTGGCATTGATATACATTTGTAAACTATTCAATGTAAAGTAAGGGAATGGTTGGTGAGTGTAGTGTGGAAGGGAGTGGATAGGTCTATGTTGGGTGGAGTATGTGGTGGAAGGGAGTGGATAGATCTATGTGGGTGGAGTATGTGGTGGAAGGGAGTGGATAGATTTATGTTGGGTGGAGTATGTGGTAAGACTTAACAAACTAATGCTCGTTTATACACAAATTGACTAAACACAAGCCACGCCCTCATTATGATCCTAACTCGTGATTGGTTGGGTTGGGTTGAGCATGTTTGTGATAGGTGGCTGGTATGGGAAGGGGGCAGGGCTCATCTGTCAAGTTAGATGGATTATAGGATTGTAAGTTGAGAGTAATAAGATATAGGTGTGTGGGGTTATAATTAATGGACATGTTAATTAAGATGGGATGGAGTGATCTGAGGAGTAATAAGATAGTAATTAGTGTGTCGTGCAGGTGTTAATGAGGGTAATTAGTGGGTTTCATGCAGGTGTTAATGATTGGGAAATTACACTTATAATGTAGGAATTTTTTTTTTTACATGACACATACATTCAAGACCTAAACGTGTGTATATGTGTGTGTGTGTGTGTGTGTGTGTGTATTTGTGTGTGTGTGTGTATTTGTGTGTGTGTGTTACTGGCTTTCTATCAGTCATTCATCTATTCTTATCATAAGATTCTTCATTCATTTAATCTACAAAGCTCAAATATCTTCTTCCTTTATTTCTATGTCATTATGTTTTTTCTTTCTATATTCCCATGATATTAATTTATTTCACCTTCATCTACATTATCATTTAACTTTCTGAATTTATTTGTTTAGTTTGAGATAAATCATAATTACATTAATTCCTTAATATAATCTCAGGGTAAGTAAACCATTGCAAAGGAAGACAAGATCAGCATTAGTATTAGTATTAGACAAGATCAGTATTAGTTATTCCTTATACTTAGTTATTAGTGCGTGGTAAGTGTCTTTTAATAGGTGACTCTGTGGCTCAATGCTCTGCTCGTGACCTAATATCTATGAGTTCAATCCTGGGTCACGGCTGCTACTTGGAGAGAGGGTCAACACTCTCCTTAACCCTAGCAGCACTATATGGTTTTTAGTTACCTAGTTTGGGGGGTTATTATTATTATTATTATTAATTAATTAATTATTTTATTACTATTCAAAAGCCTGAAGAGAAGATTATAATTGCCTTTAGTGTTAGATATAGAAGTAAAAATATTCTTCACAATTATCTTTCATTTTTCATCTTAGAGAAAAAGGAAATGGAGAAATTGGATTATTTTCCATGTCACTCTTTCCTTTTTCTATGTGCCAAAGGAAAAATAAGAGGAAAGGAAGAAAATATGTATGTTACTTCCTCAATGGTACTATGATAAAAAAAATAATAAGGATGATAAGATAGAAAAAAAAATAGTTTCCATTCTCTCTCTCTCTCTCTCTCTCTCTCTCTCTCTCTCTCTCTCTCTCTCTCTCTCTCTCTCTCTCTCTCTCTCTCTCTCTCTCTCTCTCTCTCTCTCTCTCTCTCTCTCTCTCTCTCAACAGTAACACAGGAAAGAGAATGTAGATATAAAAAAGATAGTCAAAATTTAGATCAAACTCTAAATAAGATCCGAACCTAACTTAACCTTCCCTTCCAGAGCAGTACATTAAAATTCAGATCAAACTTCAAATAAAAACCTAATCTAACTTAACCTGACCTAACCTTCCTTCCGCAGCGGCACGTTCATCATGGAGTACGTGGGTGAGGTCTTTGACACGAGGGAGTTCAAGCGTCGGAGGAAGGAGTACGCCAGGACCATGCGTGACCACTTCTATTTCATGGCACTCAAGTCGGACCAGCTGATTGATGCCACCACAATGGGCAACATATCGCGTTTCATCAATCACTCTTGCGACCCGAATGCTGAGACGCAGAAGGTGGGAGTGTTTGCATTGTGTTTTAATGGAGTAATGATTGGAAATGTTTGGTTTTTATTTTTTATCTGTTAGGTTTGATTTTTTGTAGTCATTTCTTTGTTCTATTTGTTTCTCTCATCAAGTTGGTTTTCTATATTTTATCTCTGTTAGGGTAGTTTGAATTGTTTAGTCGTTATGTTGTTCTATTCCTTTCTCTTGTCTTTATATTACATCAAGTTAGAATTATTTTTTTCCTATATCTTATCTCTGTTCAGTTTGATTTTTTTATTCATTAAGTTCTTGTATTCCTTTTTTTTTTTTTCTATTTTTTTCTATTTTTTTTTTTTTTTTTTTTTTTTTTTTTTTTTTTTCTTTACATTACATCAAGTTTGAATCATTTTTTCCTTTTTTTTTTTTCCAGTGGACAGTAAATGGTGATCTGAGAATTGGTTTTTTCTCCAAGAGGCATATCCTGGCGGGGGAAGAAATTAACTTTGATTACAGACTTGAGAGATATGGGTAAGTGCGTGTGTGTGTGTGTGTGTATCTGTACGTATGTGTGTATGTGTATATGTATGTGTGTGTATCTTTCTATTGAAGTTTTATCTATTATACAAAATTATTAATGTATCCAGAACTAAAAATGTTAATATCCGCTTCACGATCTTCAAATATAGAACTTTATTTTCTGCGTCTGTGTTACTTATTACTTCTCTACCACAGCCGCGAGCCACAGCAATGTTACTGCGGCGCGGCTATCTGTCGCGGTTGGCTCGGGGAAGCTCCGGATGAACAGACAAAGGAGGAGAAGGATGAGGCGCGGAGGAAAGAAGAGAGAGACAGGAGAAAGAGAGAGGAGAGGAGAGCATTCTTTGAGGATATTGATGTAAGGAGATGATTGTACTTTTGTGATATTGATAATGGTGAATAATTGATTTTTTTCCCTTAATACACACTTATATTCCTGTTAAACCCTTCTAGCACTCACTCTTCCTCCCCCAACACACACACACACACACTCCCCTAATATCCTATCATCTTCCCATTCTCTGCCACAGTTGGAGGAGGAGATAGAAAAGCTCAACTCCCACAAGCTAAGGAACCGTCAAGACACACTCAACCTTTCCCGACTCATGGTACGCGCCGAGGACTTCACTTCAAGGGTGATGCTCCTTGACCTCCTGCAGACCGGAGAGTCAGCTTGTCGTCGGCTGTTCCTTGACTACCACGGCCTCAAGGTGTTGTGGTCCTGGATGGCGGACTTAGGACTGTCTCAGCAACACACGGCTTTGAAGGTGGAGGTGAGTGTGTGTGTGTGCGTTTGTGTCTCTCTTTCTTTCTCGCCTTCCTTCCTTCCTTCCTTCCTTCCTTCCTTTCTTTCTTTCTTTCTTTCTTTCTTTCTTTCTTTCTTTAACTCCTCCTTCCTCTCATTTTATTCTCATCTCTTCTGTCTGAACCAAGTCTCTCTCCCCCTCTCTCCCTCTTCTCTCTCTTCCTCTCCCTCTCCCTCTCCCTCTCTCTCCTCCTAACCTTCAGCTTGCCTTCAGATCCTACAAACTCTGGAGGTGCTGCCAATCACCAACAAGACTCAACTCACAGACAGCCGCGTCCTGTCCCTGGTGGAGCGGTGGAGTGGTCAGGGCGGATACACACCCTCCTCCACCACCTCCACCACACTCTCCCCTCCACCTCCACCCACACCTAAGGCAGATGAGGTCCCCCTGCCTCCACCTGCCCCCAACCTGGTGGTAGCTGAACCAGACCCCAATAAAAAGTCAAGGTGGGTTTTGTGTGTGTGGGTGTGTGTGTGTGTGTTTGTAAAGTTAATCTCATTTTGGGGATGATCTTAAGTAATTGTCAAAGTTTTTTTTTTACATTTTTACTTATTTAGTTACATGTGGAATATTTTTTTCACTTTTTTTTTCCCATTGTCTACATGTAAGGTTCTTCCTCTTCCTCTCGCCTTAAGTTTATGTATTTTTTGATCATGCTCCCAGTCTCTATTTCTTTCCTAATTCCTTCCATTCATCAAATTTCTTCCCTTCCCTTCCATAACCCCTTCCCTCTCCCTCCCAGTAATCCTTCCCATCCTCCCACACACCTTCCCCTTCCATTTCCCATCCTCCCACACACCTTCCCTTCCCTTACCCTCCCAGTAATCCGTTCCACCTCCACAGTGACACAAGTGAGGAGTCAGACAGTGAGACAGACCCTAAGCTTGCCATAGAAGCCTCGAGTGCAGACGACAGCAGCCTTGACTCTGAGGTGGACAACCCCAAGGTCAGTGTGGAGGAGGAAAGCAGCGACTCCAACGATGCCAAAGAGACAGCAACAGTTGCCTCCACCACTCTCACCTCCGAGGACAAGCTGAGGGTTGAGAGGCTGTCCGACGAGGAGAAGGAGGTTCAAGAGTTACTCGAGCTGCACAAGGCAATGGTCGCTCTCGCCAAGAAGCTCCTCGACGCCTGGAAGAACCTCAAGGAGTTCTTCCGCATCCCCAAGAAGGAGCGGATCGAGATGATGAAGGAGCACGAGAGGGAGGTGGACCGAGGCTACAAGGAGTACCTCGACCAGGCCTCCGAGAGCGACCATGACTCTGAGCGCAAGGACAGGTGAGGGTATGGTGGTGAGGGGGGAGGGAGGGGAGGGGAAGGAGCAGTCTGTTCTCATACTAATAATGTGAGTAACTTAAAAACAAAAATATAGCTGAGTCAAGTGTATTATATGATCTAACTCCTTGTTTTCACCTGTACTCACCTGTTTCCTGCCACACTCAGGTACAACAAGCGGGATCACCACCATGACCGTCGGGACTACAAGGACCGCCACTCTCGGGCCCGGGCCAGGGAGGAGCGGTCCAATGACTCCCCAAAGATGTCCAAGGAGCAGCGACGACAACTGTTTGAAATGAAGGTGAGGAAAGGGAGGAGTGTGTGTGTGTGTGTGCATGTGCATGGGAGGGAATGAGAGAAAGGAAGGGAGGGAAGAAAGAGGTATGTGTATATGTGTGTGTGCCAGGTAATAGTAGGTAATCGCCCCCCCTCACCCTTCCCTCCACACTTGACAGGTGCAGCAGCAGGAGGAGGAAGCCAAGCAGAGGAAGATGCAGGAGGAGATGTGGACGATGCACGTTGACCGTTGCCGCCTGCTTGGCCACGACCCTTACCTCACCCCCATCTTTGACCCCACCTATCAGTACTTCTGGGACCCCGTGGCAGCCAACTGGCAGCCTTACACTGGCTCAGGTGAGTGTGGCGGCAACACCACCACAAGCTGATGCCAAGGTTGTGTTGTGACTGTTACTGTTGTTGCTTTAAACGCTTCAAAGGATTGTTAGGTTCATGATTATAATGTTGAATGGAATATTTATTCTTTAATTGGTTAATGTGTTGCCAGACAAGTTTTCAACCTAAACAAAGTAGAGTTGTTTGTGTTGTTAGACGCAACACCTTGGAGTGTTAAAGCAGGTGTGGTGTGGTGTGGGTGTGTTGGGCCACCACCGTCACCACCAGGCAGCCAGTGATGTTTGCATTACTTGTAAGGCATTGTGTAGGTGTGTGCGTGTGCATGCGTGCATGTACGCGCTCCTCACAGTGTTTGTGCCGGCAGACCCCAACCTGCCGGTGCCGGCGGGCTATGGCCTCACCAAGGGCGAGGGTGAGGGCTCCCCGCTGACACTGGTGGTGCCCAGCGGCCAGAGTCACCCACCGGGGGCTGGGGACCCCCCGGGGCTGGGTGAAGGGGGTCCTAATGACCCCCTCAACCCTGCCAACATTCCATTACCAGGTGAGGTGCAGGCACTGCCCCCCGGCTCCCCCTCCCAGGAAGGCACACCTCCCCACGGGGCCAAGCTGCTGTCCATCCCACTGCCGGGCGAGGCCACCCCGGGCCTGGAGGGTGGTGGTGGTGCGGCAGCGGCACTGGGAGTGGAGGGCACAGAGACTCCTGGTGCCATCACCATCCACCTGCCGCTGCGGTGGCGCTTGGCGCGGGACAACACAGACCACGTGTACTTCTACCATGTCAAGACGAGGGTCACACAGTGGGAGCCGCCGGCACTACTCAACTCTGGACTCGGATCAGACTCATCCTCAGACTCATCATCGGACTCTGACTCCGACTCCAGCAGCACCAGCGACGTGAGTCACCCAATCACATGGACTTGGTGACTCAGTGAGGCAGCAAGTCCTTTGTGATGGTTTGTTATGTTATGAGTCAGCAGCTCAGCCTGCCACAGCCTGTCTCAGCCTGCCTCACAGCCTGCTTGAGGCACACTGATAGTGACTCATCACACACACACACTTGAGTAACACTTGACATCACAACTCAGTTATAATTTTGTGTCAGTGAATAATTCCCTCATTCTTGCCGCCAACAGAGTGAAGACTTCTCCACTGAGGAGGAGGAGGAGGAGGAGGAAGAGGAGACGGTGGAAAGGACTGACGTTTCTGATGAGAAGATGATCCGTCGGCCCAAAGGCACCAAGCGACGACGATCCGAAGCACTGGTGCAGGAGAGGGTCATCAGTGTGAGTGGACCTGATCTGATCTGACCTCACCTTTGTTTCAATTTCATACTCTTCCTCTCACATCACAACCAAACATCATCACTTTCCCTCAACTCATAACTTCTAACCACAACCTTCTCTTCTCTTCCCTTCCCTTCCCTTCCCTTCCCTTGCCTTGCCTTGCTCTCCTTGAATGATCCGCTGATCCCTTCCTCCCTTCCCTCACCTAACATAAGTATAAGTGAGTTTATAATTAAGTTTAGTATGAGCATGACTTGAGCCTCTAGGTAACCACCTCACCTCACCCGCAGCCCATCTTGGAGATCGACAAGGAGGCTGCCAGGAGGGAGCGGAGGGAGGCCAAGGAGAGGGCGAGGGAGGAAGCACGCCAGGAGAGGCAGGAGGAAAGGAACACAAGAGGACAGAAGGAAGAACAAACACAGCCTCAAACTCAAACTCAACAGCCACAGCAACAACCACAGCAGCAGGAGGAAGCAGAAGGAGTGGATGTAGTGGCAGCAGCGACAGTAACAGTGCCATCAGTGCCTGTGGAGAGGGAGAGGGAGAGGGAGAGGGAGAGGGACAGAGAGAGGGAGAGGGAGAGGAGGGCAGAGAGACACGAGGCAAGAGCCAAGAGAGAGAAGGTAAAGGTGGGTGTTGTTCGGCAGCTTTTGGCCGATGCTTCTTTTGTTTGGTTTTGTATTCACTAAATTATTATTATTTAACCTTTTATTGCCTTGTTTAGTACAATTTGGTTGACTTGAATCACTCCGGAATTGGTGCGTTGTGCCGTCCAATCACTAATAGTAATAAACACCTTAATTAAACACATCTAATGACACACACTTCACTCCTAATCATTACGTCCTGGATGGAGGTGATTAGTGTGTGTTGTGTGTGAACTTTACTGCCTCATCATGGAGGTTAATAATACTTGTTGTTGTTGTGTTGGTGAGACTTGAACTGGAAACACAATTGTTATTCGTCATCACGTTAAATAATGTTAAAACACTCGTCATCTTGATCACTATTGTGTTATTTGAGTTTAATTCAACAAACATACTTGTGTTTCATGTGTGTTCTGTTTTTATTAATTGATTTGTTTATATATTTTATTTGATTATTTTAACACTAAAGTAATGAAAACTTCTTATGGAACGTTTTCCCTTTTTTGTCATGATTTGTTTAGTTTATTATACTTTCCCTTGGCCAAACAGCTGCTGTTGTTGATGTGAAGTTGGTGTTAGTGTGTAGCAACTTTGTACTAAGTAAAACTTATTCAACTTGTCTATAATGGATGTGAAGTGGTTATAGTAGAATGCAATGTGTTGGATTATTATTATTTACAAAACAATGACAGTCATTATTGCATGACGTAACACACACACACACACACACACACACACACACACACACACACACACACACACACACACACACACACACTTACACCTTCACCACACCTCCACTTCACCCCCCAGAGCAAGGAGCGCGCCGCCACGGCCATCGCAGACAACAGTGATGCAGCACGTAAGATCAAGGACGCTTTCCGCTCCAAGATGGCCACCTACATTGTGTCAGTGCTGAACCCGTACCGCCGAGGTGACTGCCGTGAAGGGAAGATCACCTGCACCGAAGACTTCAAGTACCTGGCACGCAAGGTGAGGCACCAGCAGCAGGTGGTGATGTGTAGAAGGACAGTGTGAGGCAGGAGTTGATCCAACACTAAACACAGGTGTTGGTGCCATCAGGGAACACCATATATATATATATATATATATATATATATATATATATATATATATATATATATATATATATATATATATATATATATATATATATATATATATATATTTATATTTATATTATCTTATCTTATCTCATCTCATCTCATCTCAGGCTACAGACCCACAGAATGTTCCCCACAGAATGTTTACTCACCACAGGCAACACTCACCACATCCCCCACTCAATGTTGACTCACCACACACCTAACACCTCACCCTAATCATGCCCTGTTCCTCCCTGCAGCTGACCCACTTCGTCATGGTGAAGGAACTGAAGCAGCTGCACAGCATTGAGGCTTTGGAGTGCAGCGACAGCGTCAAACACAAGACTCGGGACTTTGTGCGCAAGTACATGAGTAAGTACGGCTCCGTGTTCAAGCGGGATCCCAACGACACCAAAGAATACTGAGTGTGGTAAAGTGGCAAGTCACAAGGCATCGGACGGAACTAGACTGTGATGGTTTGGAAAGGCAAGTGTTGTGGGGGTGAAGGGAAGGCTGGAAGGGGAAGGCTGCCTGCAACCTTCCCCTTGAGTACTGGTGGTGAGGTGAGGCAGCTGGTCAAGCAGACTGCACCCCACTACCCACCCCCAGCCCCAGCCCCAGCCCCAGCCCCAGCCAGCCTACACTCAACATTGCCGTGGTGTGGAAGGAAAGCATTAGGTGTTTGTGTTGTGACAAACAGACAGTCAGTCATTCCTGCTGCCCTCCAAGAGTTTGACAAAGGTTAGGATGCTCGCTGGGAACATGAACGGCATCTGTGCTTTATTTATTTGTTATTCTACGTATGATATGACACGAGCCTCAAGACACACACGCGTACACACGAGCTAGTGTGTGGTGTGTGTTGCTGAAGAATGTGTGAAATCAAGGTAATGTGCTGAACGACAGGCTGGCTCAGTGGGACTGGCAGCCAAAGAACATATTTTGAAAGGTACAGAACACTGATTACAACCCAACAAGGATGCAGTCTGTTGGTTGTGTTAGCAGGACGGTGCAAAGGGTAGCCAGAGTGTGTGTGTGTGCGTGTGCGTGTGTGTGTGTGTGCGTGTGTGTGTGTGTGTGTGTGTGTGTATGTGTGTATGTGTGTATGTGTGTGTGTGTGTGTGTGTGTGTGTGTGACTGTGACTGTGTGTATGTGTGTGTGGCCCTCACATTAACAGTTAGGAGTGCCTTGACCTGCGTGAGTCATGTTAACGGTGCAATTGTGAGCTGGTGTGCAAAGAAGCAGTGACAAGGTTTGAGGTGAAGCAGTGCTGGTACAAAGCAAATAAACTTAGCACTTGGAAAACAGTAATTTGTACATTGTGAAATAAATGAAGTTAGCAGAGCACTCACTCCGGCTGGTCCATTCATTATACATATATATCTTTTTTTTTTCAACTTAATTATTAACATGAATGAGGAAGGAAGGAATGTAGTGTTATGTTGGGTTTTTACACTGTCAAGGGAAGGGAGGTGGTTGTGTTTGGTCCTATGTAGTAATTGTAACATCTGCTTCAGTTCAGTTCAGACTCAGGATTGTATGTAATGCAGTCAGGAATCGTTTCACATTTTGTAAAGGACTCTTAGGAAATATTTTGTTAACCGTTCTGACATTTTTTATAAGTACCGAAGACGGACGAGCTTTGCATTGATTTTACAACTGATGGATGGATGGAAGGTGATGTGAATGCAAGTGAGGATGGAAGGTTACGGGACGGGAACTTTTTAAAACTTTGACCGTGTGTGTTATCAAGTTTGTGACGACGAGCGTGCCGACTGAAGAGCAAGACAAGGCTGCATATAGTATAAAATAACTCTGGGTGTTCTACTTTATGTTAAATTAAAGTTTTCTGTAGATGTTGTTAAATGTACATAATTTTATGGATGAAAACATTAAAAAACAAATACTGCCCATGTGCGTTTCCTTTGTGTGTGTGTGTGTGTGTGTGGAAGTGAAACAAAGAATGAGATTAATGGAATAGCTAACTTTAACACACAAAACCCACTTCAACTTACACATAAACTTGCATCTATTCAGTTCCTATAAAAAATAAATAAATAAAATAAAATAATCCCCTGAGCTAGGTAACCTGAGAGCCAATACCTGTGCCAGGGTTAAGAAGGGAGTGGTGCCGCGTCACCAAGCAGCTGCCTTCACCCTGGAGGAGTGTGATGAGCTGTCACCATCACACCATTACTGCATCACCACATCTTAAATCAATAGATAAAGGTAAGGTTGAGACACACGCTATAAATCAAACTCGGGCCAGCGGATTCATAGTCAGACGTGCTCACCACTGCATCACTGAGGCAATACAAACAAAAACAAACAAATACTCACCTCATACCAGGGGAGTAACGAGGAAAAGGTGATAATTCCATGACAAACCTTTTGGTCCATCTTGGTAACATTTCCTGGTGTTGACGCGTTGTAATTCCTCTTAAATGTACTACAAGCTGGAGTGTGTTGAGTGTCTACAAATCCCATACGCCATGTTAAGTGTTGGTACCATTCTACACCTTAAAAAACTATATTCCCATACTACTATACATAAGGTTTCCACTCTTCTACAAACCATGTCATTCACCCTTAAATCAGATACAAGAAGAGGTGGTAAGTAAGTAATTGTACCTTTTTACAGACCTTAAGACCAATATTCCCACTACTGGTTATAACATTACTATACATAAGGTTTCCACTCTAAAAAAACATGTCATTCACCCTTAAATCAGGTATACAAGTAGAGGTGATAAGTGATTTAATTTACTTCACTTTACCTTGTGCATACACCCACACACACCCCCACACACCCATCCACACCCACACACACACCCTGGTTACAATACACTAGGAAGGATGCAGAGAATCACCATAACTATTATCATCATTATTACACTTTAATTTCTTTGGTTCACTGATACAAAAACATGACAATAGTAGTAATCCTAAGTAGCTTTAGCTTCATGCACTAACAACAACAACACCAACACCAGACAGACAGACAGACTCATAATAACTAATCAATAATGAATGAGAACAACCGCTTCCCAACCCAACCTAACCTAACCAACATTTACAAGTCCTAGGAGTCACCAATGAGGGATAGAGGCAAAGGAACGCATCACAACCTCACTATACATACCTATACTTTACATAACCTATACCAACACCATACTGTATTTGTGCGAAGTAAGTCTGTAAAGCCACGGATGAATGAACCCAGTTTGTCGTGTGGGATAAAGTTGTACGACTCGATCAAAGTATGTTAAGGTATGTGGTTTTATCTTAATATCCTAACTGCATGTATAGACAGACTGCAATATCTATCCTTAAAAACGCAAGTTGCTTCTCTTTGTCGTGCATTAAAGTCGAGATGTGAGGAACTGTTTGAATTGTAACAGTAAATCTTTCTCCTTCTAGATAGATTATAAAGATATTCATATTATTCAAAGGGGAGACATCTATTCCATACCTCCTCTTCTTCCTCCTCCTCATCCTACTCCTCCTCTTCTTTCTCCTCATCCTACTCTTCCTTTTCCTCCTCCTTCTACCTTCCTTCCCTTCCTCCTCCTCCTTCAGTGACTCGTAGTAATGATAACCTTTCTTCTAATCACTCTTAAGGTCACAAAGGTGTTTTAATAAGGTGAGGCGAGGTTATGTTATGTTAGGTTAGGTTGGAAATCTAATGTACAACCTTTGCACATCCTGACTATCTGGTGTTTGGCTGTTTATTTGAGACAGGGTGAAGAGTATGCTAGGTTAGTCTACATAACTATACCTACTACTCTTACTGGCCGACACACACATACACACTTATACATACACACATTTATACACACACACACACAGACACTTATACATACACACACACAGGTACATAAACACTGCATGTACAAATGTTAAAAAATAAATAAATCTCTCTTTCTCTCATACATACAGCAAACCGATATAGTATGTATATAATTAACACACACACAGACAGACATACAGACACACAGATAGATAGATAGACATATAATCATCTTATAATAATCTATCCATTGTGTTATGAATTTACAACTATGTATATATAATTTCTTTGATCAGTTAAGATTACAATTACGTACTTATAAATAGTCTTAGATAATACAGATTGCTCTCTCTCTCTCTCTCTCTCTCTCTCTCTCTCTCTCTCTCTCTCTCTCTCTCTCTCTCTCTCTCTCTTGTGTAGTAGCATTAAAAGCTCATATTTGCTTAGGTGTGAGATGCTTAGCGAAGAAAATAATTATGTACTAAGTAAGCTATCTTTAATTTACCATCATCCTCACACACACACGCACACACACACACACACACACACACACATACACACACACACACACACACACACACACACGTACACAAAACTGAGATTATTTAAGTATACTATCAAATACGCTGCAATTCCCTTACTACTACTACTACTATTACTACTACTTCTACTTCCAATATTATTACTATTATAGATGATAACTTTGACTATAACACAAAGTCCAATCACCTTACAGCTACATTATAATTCAAAAAATATAAAGAAATATGCATATAATAAATAACTAAAATGTCATTCACGTTAAAATAGTGTTCAAGATAAATAATATTGTATACGAACTATTAATTTCTGCGTTGAAGAGTTAGATTAATATATTATTATTATAGCATCGTATTTTTAGATAATATAGGTAATAATAATGCTTAATGTGCTCTCCCTCTCTCTCTCTCTATATATATATATATATTTATGTATATATGATATGATATAAATAGCATTATTATTATTTATGTTAATGCTAATAATAGTAATAGCCTCTTTAAAAATCTGAGAAAAAGAAGAAAAATATACTTGAAATTACTAATGGTGGTAATATTAGTAATGCAATTATTATTATTATTATTATTATTATTATTATTATTATTATGAATTCAAGGGATAACTAACCTAACAAATCTCAAACATCATATATTTTTCTTTCTTTCTCTCACTCAGACAGTCTCACACTCAATCTCACTCTCTCTCTTTCTCTCTCTCTCTCTCTCTCCCCCTAACCTTGCTCCTGGGGTGGATGGGTGACGGCGGGGCGTGGGTGGGGGTGTGGGTGTGGGTGGGCGTGGGCGTGAGGGGGGACGGGGGCGGGGGCGGTACAGGTGTTGTGTTCCTTTAAAGAGTCTGAGTCACGCATCGACAGGTGGTCCTCGTCCCCGCGGTGGTGGTGGTGGTGGTGCGGGTGGGGGTTGTGGTGGGGGTGGGGGTGGTGGTGGGGATTGTGGTGGGGGTGAGGCTCCTCCACCCCTCCGTCATAGGTCTCCGCCTCCTCCAGTAGCGGCTCACCTGGGGAGGGAAAAGGTGGTGATGGTGGTGGTGGTGGAGGGAAGGAAGAGGGAGAGGAGGAGGAGGAATAAGAGGGAGGGAAGAAGGGATGACAGAGGGAGGGAAAGAGGGATGTGAGAGGGAGAGAAGAGATGTGAGAAAGGGAGGAGGAGAAAAAAAGGGAATTAAAAGGAAAAGATTAGAAGAAGAAAAGGAAGAAGAGGAGGAGAAGAAGGAGGAGGAGGAAGAGAAGGAAAAAAATAGAAAATAAAAAATTACATACTATAAAAATAAAAATAAAAATCTATAACAATACAATACAACCATAAACAAAACACTAAAACACACACAACCACACATATATAGACACACACACACCCACCACTACACAAACCCTCCCCCACCCCCCCCTTACACACCTTCATTATTGACCAGGGATGATGTGTCGAAGGAGGCGAGTGAGCCAGCGAGTGCCCTGCAAGAAGGTGCCTGGGAGCCGGTACTCACACCCCCGGAGCTCTGGGTGTCCACTGTCACATTGGTGGAGTCACTCGCGGCCGCCACAGTGTCAGTCGAACCAAGGCTCTCACAGGCCGACCAGCTATGAGGGGGAGGTGTTTAGGGTGTGTGTGTGTGTGTAGCTTATAGTTATGTATATCTAATCAACTGGATATCTATTTCTTTGTTATATATGCACAGAAAACATTATTTATCTATCCATACATATACCTCTCCCTCTCTCTCTCTCTCTCTCTCTCACCTGGAGGACTGCCGAGCTGATCCGATGGACTGGTAAGAAATATTATCCGGGTTATCTCGATGTCTGCTCCTGCGGCCCCCCACCGTCACCCCCACCACCCCCGGCACCCCCACCCTGTGTGCCCGGCTGCGGGGGACGTGGGGGGTGTACCGGCCGGCCCCCCCGACGCCCCCCGGAGGATCAAAGATGGCGGGACGGTGACGTACTGCTTCCTCGTAGGTTGGGGGAACACCTTGCTGGGGGAGGGAAGAGAGGAAGGTGAGAATATAACGAAATATATTACTATGTTTTTATTTTATTTTATTTTGAATGTGATTATTGTATTTTTTATTTTTTTTATTGTTATGTTATTTCCTCCTTTTTATTACTTCTGTTTGTTCTTCATTTGTTTCCTTTTTCTTGTTGGTAATTGTTTTTCTATATTCTTTTGATTCTTTCTTCCTCCTATTCCTAATCATTCCTTCTTTTTATTCCCTATCCTTCCTCCTTCCTTCTACTCCTCCTCATTTCCCTATCCTTCCTTATATTCCTAATTATTCTTTCCTTCTATTCCCTATCCTTCCTTCCATTCCCTATCCTTCCTCCTATTCCCCTATTCTTCCTCGTCCTCACCTCATCTGGGAAGGCGATAAGAGCCACTCTGTCCGGGTCGTGGTCTGGGTGGGGGGGGGCGCTGGCAGGGCGGGGGTGGTGAGGGGGGGCGGGCAGGTCCACTACCACCCCGCTGCTGCCGCTGCTCCGGAGACGTACCAGTTTGGGGCTGACGGTACGCTGGTATACTGTGGGGTGGGGGGGGGGGGGGAGAGTTAGGTTAGGTTTGTTGTTGTAGTAGTAGTAGGTTAGGTTTGTAGTAGTAGAAAAAGTAGCAGTAAAATTAAAACACATACTCAAAATCATTATCATACAACACACACACACACAGCCACACGCACACGCACACACACATACATATACACACACAGACACACACACACCATAAACTCACATATAATGGCCAGTATAATGAGCAGTATTCCAATCACACTTCCAGTCGTGGCCACAAGGATGGCGTGGATATCAAGAATAGATGTGTCACCCCTCAAAGGCTCTGTAGAAAAGGAGGTGTTCATTTACCACATCCCTACCACACACTACCACACCTCAAAGCATATACCTAACCTAACCAAGCTGACACACTCCTATATCCTAACACACACTAACACACCTATTAATATTACTACTAGGCACATCTCTCCTAAATAAAATCTAACCTAACCTAACACACTCCTATAAATAAAACCTAACCTATCCTATCTCCTAGCACATCCCTACCACACACTAACACACCTATTAACACACTACAAAGCACATCTCTCTAACGAAAAACTAACCTAACCTAACACATCCCTACCACGCCCTACCCCCTCACCCTCTCTGTACTGGTGAAGGTGGCGGCAGACAGGTGGGATGCGCGGGGCCCAGCATCCCGTATCCTCCTGACAGGTGATCACAGACGGCCCCATCAACTTGTATCCCGGCTCACACTGGTAGTACACCTGATGGGGGTGATAGTGAGGGTGTGAGGGTGTTCCTATGGTTAGTTATACGTGAATAAAAGGAAGGAAATGGGGGGTAGTGGTATTTCAAGACAATGTAAAGAAAGGAGGTAAGAGAACTAGATTAATGAAAATAATAATAATGAAGAAAAAGAGAACATTTTTTTTTCTATATCATTCACCGTTGGCGCCAGTAGGCTTATGGAGGCACAGATGGACTTGCCTCGCCTGTTATTTGGCGCAGATTTTCAGATTTTTTATAGTAACGCCTTGAATGTTTACGTTCTCTCTTGAATATGTTGAGAATGTGCGAGGCTAACTGCTACTACAGCCTCAGATGCATATAACATTGTAAGTCCCGTCTGAGGACAGTATGGCAGCAATTTGGGTAGTGTTTGGCCACTCGGCGGTGATATCAAAGAATGAAAAGGGATCAGCGAATAATAGGGGTTCGAACCCGGGACCCTAGACTCGCATACCAGAGCTCTAACCACTGTACCACCGCCTCCCCATTAGAGACAATGAAGAGGAAGAAAGAATGAGGAAGCACACACATTAAATAATAATAATAATAAACATAATAATAATAATAAACATAATAATAACAACAATAATATCAATAATAACAATAACAATAATAATAATAATAATAATAACAATAATAGCCTAACCTAATACTTTTGCTTGGCACTGACCTGAGCCAGCACCGGGAAGGAGGAGGCACTGTCCATGAGGGTGCCGTGAGGTATATTCTCAGGCGGCATACAGCTGTAGAACTCCTCTGGAATGGCACAGTGCCGACACCACCATTAACATCACCATCATCATTATCATCACTACTATCATCATTACTACACCATTATCATCATTACTAAACCATTATCATCACTATTACCATTACTACATCATCATTACAACTACCATTAACATCACCACCACCACCACCATTATCATCACCACCAATATTACCATTACTATTATCATCACCACTAACAATATTAACATTACTAAACCATTATCACCATTACTATCACCAATATTACCATCACCACACCACCACCACCACCACTATCACCACCACTCACCACACTCTGGGGATGTGCCAGCCCACTGTCCGGCCGTACAGGTGAGGGTGTGTGTGACGCAGGGTGCCAGTGTGTTCCTGTAGCGTGGCCGGCACCTGTAGGACACCTCTGTACCCTCCACGGCACCCTTGCTTGTCACTACACCACGCACAAGCTTCTGTTCAGTGTGGGCAACCTCAGGGGGGACCGGGCACAGATCTGCACCTGGGGGGGGGGGGGGGGGGAGGAGGAGGAGGAGGAGGAGGAGGATGGTAGGTAAGGAGAAGAGAGAGTGAGAGATAATTAGAGAGATGTGTAAAAAAAGACGAAAGATAATTCCATATAAACAAATCACACACACATACACCCACACCCACATACACACACCCACATACATGCACACACACACACCCACACGCACTCACCAACCAGCTGCTGCAGAGGGTCACAGCGCGGCTCCTCCTTCCTTGGCACCCACACCCCCCCTTTCTGGCACAGGTACTGGTCCGGTCCTGTCAGGATGTACCCGGTATGGCACACAAACTGTACCCGGGCACCAGCTGGGTACTCCTGCCCGTCCCATGACCCAGTGATCTCCAAGTAGTAGCCGTTCATGACTGCACCTCTCGCCTTGCATCCCTCACTCACTGTTTAGGGTGATAGGGTGAGGTGTGGGGTAGGGTTAGTGTTAGGTTAGGTTAGGAAATCAATACCTGGAAAAATAAAAATAAATAAAAAAATAGATAGTTTTAAATGACATCTTAAACTCGCGTCTCTTAACCAAACCTAATCAATCATCACCATCACCATCATCATCATCATTACTATATTTCAATTGTTTCTATATCCTCCATCATTCCCCCTACCACACCTACCACACTTGGGGACATCTCCTTGCCACTCCCCATGCCTGCAGGTGAGGTGGTGACTGATGCGTGAGGTGTGTGCCGCGTGGGGTGACACCAGCCTGTAGCCGGCATCACACGAATACTCCGCCACACTCCACCCCTCGGACCCCTTCACACCCGCCCCGATACGTGCGCCGCCCCGCCCCGCCCCTATATGCAGCACCTCCACCTTCCCCCGGGGTATGGTGTCAGGGGGTCCACACTGTAGGTCTGTTATGGGGGGAAATAATAATAATAAATAAATAAATAAATAATAATAACGATAATAACACCACCACTACTACCTTGTTCCACCTAACCTAACCTAACCCCGCCCCACCCCACCCCGTCAACTCACATCTGCAGCGAGGCATGACAGCATTCCCCTCCTTGTTCCGCCACACCCCGTCAGCCCCGCAGTGCAGCTCATGGGCCCACCGCAGCGCATACCTCGGGGCGCACCTCACCGACACCACCTCACCCACCACGTAGGAACGCTTGTGGGGGGACACCAAGCCCTGGGGGATGTGCAGGCTGGGGCACTTGTCTGGGGAAGGGGGTAGGGGTGAAAGGGGGAAGAGGATGAAAGGGGAAGGGGGGAAGGGGTGAGAGGAGGAAGGGACGAAAGAGAGAGAGAGAGAGAGAGAGAGAGAGAGAGAGAGAGAGAGAGAGAGAGAGAGGTATATGAAAGAAAGGGAAAAGAGAGGATAGCGTAAGGAAAAAATTTAAGTTAGTGATAAAAGAAGAGATATAGGAAGAGGAGGAGATAAGGAAACAATTACAGTCAATGAATATATCTCATAATTAGGTCCATTCATTATCACAAAACAAAAACAAAATTAAATATCATTATCATTACCTGTGGACATGTTGGTGCGCGGTGATATCAAGTTTAGCTCCTCATCACCACCACCACCACCACCACCATCCGCTGCCACCACCACCACCACCACCGTCCCCATCACCATCATCATCACCACCACCGCCAAGGCTCCCGTCATGTTCATTGTAATCTGGTGGTGAAAAGATAATGGTGATAATGATGAGTGAAAATATAAATGATATATAGATACATCAAAATATGTGAGTTATTACTAACCAATATTATATATATATATATATATATATATATATATATATATATATATATATATATATATATATATATATATCCATAGTCTATGATATATCATATAACATAACATAATTAAACCTTAACCTACATTGACAAATAACAGAATTTTGTTCAGTTCAAACCAAACAAAACTTTACTTTTCGAAGAAAAGGTCTCACAGAAAACATTGAATATCTCACAAACTAACAATTTGCGACGAAAATATAATTAAGAAAACCTTCTCAAAATGTATCAGGTAATGCAAAAATATAACCCACAAATCTCTAGAGCATTCTGGTGAAGATCTAAAATAATACCATATATATATATATATATATATATATATATATATATATATATATATATATATATATATATATATATATAACACACACCTACACTCACTACCAGTCTAAATTAACCTTAACTAACTGTAAATTACTCTGATACACTTCACAAAAATAAACTAAATCCTCCTCAAAACGTATTTAAAAATATCACAAGAATCAAAATATTGCAAAGTAAAAATTTTCGCCATTATTCTAAACTCGCCTTTAATTATATTCCCAGGTCACGTTAGTATCATTCAAGTATCATACATGTTCCTTGAGTCCCCGCGTGTCCCCGTATAAGCTGGCAGGCACGTGGGTACTAAGGGAGGCGTGGAAAGTGTACCTCCATTACGTAGCTTACAGTCACCCTTCCTTCTATTGTTGACATTAATGGCGTCGTCTGCAAGCCTTTATATATGTGATCTTTACTCTTTTAATGTATTTACTAGTTATTTTGATGTTTTCTGTATCAAAGCTATTTATGTAATTAATCTAAGGTGTTGATTTGAATTGTAGTTTGATTTGTATATAGTATATGCGAGTCGTATTTACATTCCTGTGTCTGTAACATATTTATCAACTAATTAGATATTTTTTATCATTAGACGGTGATTGATTTAATATAATAAAGATGTTGAATTAATTTGGAGTTCATTAATACATATGGGAATGTAATATAAAATTTTAAGGAATTATACGCATTTTTTCTAAGTACAAAGGGCCAGAAATTAATCTTTGTTGGGCTCTTCAGTTTCCTTACGTGATTAGGCGAAGGAAAGGACTAAATAACAATACAATAAAGAAAATCTCTCTCTATTGTATATGTCGCCAGCCATATTTTCCTTACGTCTGGGAAAATATGGCTCAGTGCAGCATATGCAGAGTGGCTCCACCAATCTTGTACTTGTAGAGTGAAGGAAAATAAAGAAGTATATGAGGACCCGAAAGAAATGGATGAAGTGCTAAATAAGAATTTCCAGAAAGTATTTCTAATAGTGATGGAAATTCCGGCTCTTTTCAGAGAGCCGATTCTTTCGTTCTCGTTCACTCAATAGAGCCGGCTCTTTCGTCTTGCGATGCGATGCGATGAGTTTCGGGGGAGTGCTTTTGCTACGGCCCCCCTGATTTTTTGATTGTCTCTTCTTCCTCTTCTTCTTGTGGCCTGCGCCTTCTTCTTCTTCTTGTGGCCTGCGCCCTCTTCTTCTTGTGGCCTGCGCCCACCTCTTCTTCTTGTGGCCACAAGAAGAAGAGGGCGCAGGCCACAAGAAGAGAGCGCAGGCCACAAGAAGAAGAAGAGGGCGCAGGCCACAAGAAGAAGAAGAGGGCGCAGGCCACAAAAAGAAGAGGGCGCAGGCCACAAGAAGAAGAGGGCAGGCCACAAGAAGAAGAGCTCTTATCGTTCATCTGGAAGTGCCGGCTCTATGAACCGGTTCGTTCACGAACGACACATCACTAATTTACAACTGAATCTGACTTTAAAATGCCACAAGATAGACACACTTAGAGGTATCGCATGTGTAGAAGAGTTAGACATTATAGGTATTACAGAAACTTGGTTAGATATTGCCTGAAGTAGGAATAGGTGGATACACTTTTTTTTCACAAGGATAGGGAAGGTAGGAGAGGGGGAGGTGTAGCACATTAAATAGCTATGTCAATACCACAATAAAAACAGATAGGAATACAGAATCATTATGGATTGACATCATTATACGAGGGAAAGAAGTTTGTTGTAGGGATTATATATAGGCCTCCGGATTTAGACATAGAAGCTAGTGTACACCCTTGATGTGGGAGCTTGCAAGGGCATCTAGGTATAATAATATGTGCATTATGGGGGACTTTAATTATAGGAGAATAGACTGGGATTGTATGACAGGAGATGGGTGCTCGGAGGAATTCTTAAATGTCATCTCTCTCACTCGATAAGGCTAGTAAACACAATACAGTAACGTCCTTTACTATTTACTGAGGTCAAAATTATTAAAGTACATTATAAACTCGTATGAGAAACAATTGAAGGTCAGATAGGTTAGGGAAGGGTGGGTGAAGCAGAGTACAAACCTACGTGCTTCCCCTTCCACCACTAAACCCACACTGATGGGGCATGGGGGAGGAACCACCACCACCACCACCACAACCACCACCACCGCCTCCTCCTTAAAAGGCCGCAAAATACATTGGCGCCAAATTAAACCCAGCACATACATACATACATACTTACATCTCTATCCTCTCAAGGCATACAGACAGACGTACAGACACAGCTCTCCTCCCACCACACACACACACACACACACAGACACCAATCTACTCCCAGCACACACACAGACATACAGACACAGCTCTCCTCCCAGCACACACACACACATACATACGCAACTCACCTCCAACACACACACACACAGACACACACATTCTTAACAATATATTAGAAAAGGGACGTTAAAAAAAAGACACCTTGGCACATAAATAAATAATGTTAGTTACCTGAATTCCCAACCAATAAATAAAAGGTTAAAAACATCGCCCTTGTGTGTGTGTTTGTCCTGCTGTCAGATGTCTTTTGAAAACCCTTAAACATCCCTAAAGATAGCTAAAAGGTCACTTAAAATTCCTAAAGTCCTTACAGATAGGTAGAAAGGTACCATAAGCTCACTATAAGGTAACTAAGGATAGCTATAAGGTCACTAAGGATCTGTATAAGGTAAGTAAAGGTCTAGCCACACCCAGCTAACCAACAGGAGGTAAGCTGAGTGGACCTTAATGACCACTAAAAATTCCCTAAAGGTCGCTAGGTCACTAAAGATCCCTAAAGGTCCCTAGAATATCACTATATGCCTTACTGATTGAAGGAAATACTGATCCATTAATTATCTTGCATTCCTTCATTTATTCATCAGTAAATATATGAATAAAGTCTTGTATCTTTAGGAATTGAAACCCCAAAAAGGTGTATGTGGTGTTAGTCTTGTTAGGTTAGGTTACAAATGATTAGATAAGAGTTAGATAATAATGATAACGTAACTGTGGTTATTGTCAGCCTGGGTTTGGGGATAATAAGTATGATTTCTGACAGACAGGACCAAAGGAATAGCACTACACACACACATACACACACACAAACAGCAAAGATATGTACACCTCCTGTCTACTTCATAAATACCTTTCTTGCTTTCTATCTTTCTGTCTTCTTTCCTTTCTTTATTTTCTGCCTTCCTTCCTTCCCTCCTCTTTCTTTTCTTCCTACCCTTCCTTCCTTCCTATCTACCTACTCTTCCTTCCTTCCTTCCTTCCTCCCTCCAACAATGAAAGTAAGTACATAACCACACACCACACACCACACTAAAAACAAACTCACCACAACAACAACAACAACAACAACAACAATAATAACACGAAAAAAAATAAAATAAAAATAAAATAAAATAAAATAAACAAATACAAAATAATTAAGTACACTCCATTAACAAAAAATCAATGAGCAAAAAAAGGGTAAACCAACTTGACCTCGTTTAACTACCACTCGAGAGGTCACTGCCTGGGGTCGTGTCCTGAGACTGACCTGACCTCTCACCCGCCAGGTCCTCCATGTAAGGTAGTGGTGTGGTTTCGGATGACTCTTCGGGTGTGGGCTCATCCGGCTTGACGGGTGCCAGTAGTTGGTGTGTGGCGGTGAGTGCCAGTGCCGCTGCCACCAGGTAGGACACGCGGTAGATGTGTACAGTGCCGAACAGGACGCACACCACCGCTAGGGCATGTATGATGTAGGACACTGCCTTGTAGTGCCTCCTGTAAGGTAAGGTAAGGTAAGGTAAGGTGAGGTGAGGTGAGGTAAGGTAAGGTAAGGTATGGTAAGGTAAGGTAAGGTAAGGTAAGGTAAGGTAAGGTAAGGTAAGGTAAGGTAAGGTAAGTTAAGGTAAGGTTAGGTTACGTTAGGTATGGTTAGGTTAGGTTAGGGTTTATTGAGGTTTAAATGTAATCAAAGAGAAAGAGTAAGAGAGAAAAAGAAAGAGAAAGAGAGAGAAAGAGAGAGAAATACTAATATAGACAGGTGTTTTTAAATTTACCTGTTAGGCTGCGGCATCTTCTTCTGCCACAGGAAGCAGAGTGCCACGAGGAGTGCCACAGTGACCTCACGGGAAGGGTCATCCGTCACCTGCAGATTGGTCCTGGAGGGGGGAGGGGGTGAAGGGGGGAGGGGGGAGGGGGGGGGGGAGAGGTCAATGTGTTGTGTATGACCTTGTTTACATAAATAAATACATAAATAATGATGATTAATAAATATAAATGCGAGAATAGCAATAATAATAATAATCAATAAATAAATATATACATAAATAATAATAATCAATAAATATAAATGCAAAAAAAGCAATAATAAATAAAAATAAAAATTACCCAAAATAAAACACATTACTCCCCCAAAAAACTGATTACCCAAAAATTCCCTCCAAAAAACACAATTACAAAAATAACCCAATAACCCAAAAATTAGCATGGGGAAAAAAAAAAAAAAAAAAAAAAAAAAAAAAAAAAAAAAAAAAAAAAAACATTGACCTGACTGACCTGATCAGCCTGGCCCATATGACGAGGGTGGGCAGGTGCAGTGTGGTGACCAGGCCCAGCAGCATGAGTAGGGTGAGGTGGAAGTGTACCCTGGACAGTGCCCGCTCCCCCGCCGCTGCCCTCCCCTCCCCACCCGGCGCCAACCCCGCAGCCAACCTCTCTATGTACTCCTCGTACTGCTTGGATATCTGCCGGACATCAGGAGAAAGGTTGTTATTATTGTTGTTGTTGTTATTATTACAATCATTATTATTATTATTATTATCACAACTATTATTATCATCATTATCACTTTTATCATCACAACTATTATCATTATCACCATCACCACAACCATTATTATTATCACCATCATCATCACAACAACCCTTATCATTATTACCATTATTATCACCACAACTATTATTATTATCACTATTATCATCATAACCACTATCATCATCACCATTATTACCATATCCATGACAAAAAGAAAGAATAATATTAACTTGTATAGTATTTCAGTTTGGAAAATGTAAATAATACGTAATAGAAAATATAATATTAACTTTCCACCACAATGAGTGAAAAAAAAGAAGAATTATATTAACTTTCAAGGGAATTTATATATATTTCAATTTGGAAATCTAAAACTACCATCACCACCACCACCACCACTACAATGAAAAAACAAATAAAACAATAATATTAACTTTCAAAACAACTTACACATATATATTAAACCTTATATTTCAGTTTACATAAAAAAAATATATAAATAAATAAACACCCACAATAATACATTTTTCCCACCTTAAGGAAGTAGAATATGACAGCTATGCAGAGTGCCAGAGTGCCGCAGGTGGAGTATGCGAGGGAGATGAGTGCCGCGCCCACGATCACCGGCACTCGAGACAGTCCGGTCACTGCCAAGTCTGCTAGTAAGTCCGTCGCCCCGATGGTATGCCCCAAGACCCTGTGGAGGTGAGGTGAGGTGAGGTGAGGTGAGGTGAGGTGAGATTAGGTTAGGTTAAAGAAAATTAAACGGAAAAAAATAAATAATAATAAAAAATAAAGAGGAAAAAAATGTATGATATAAAAAAAATGTAAAATAACATAACAAAAAATAAAATAAAATAAAATAAATAAAATGGAGGTCCTATCTAAAGGTAAATAAACAAATAAATGAATATAAAAAGGTAAATAAAAAAATAAATAAATAAACACATAACAAAAAATAGAACAAAATAGAATAAATCAAACTAAGATCCTAGCCCGAGGTCCTATAGAGTCCTACACATCCCTCACCTGGTCATGAAGGACTGTGCCCCCTTGCCGGCCAGCAGGATCATGCCCCAGGTGGCCGCCCCCAGGAGCAGGCTGAAGGGCAGGCCTCCGAGGAACAGCAGGATGGGCAGCACGGGCAGGTCCTCTCCGTGTGTACTCAACAA
>JAXIVD010001621.1:67500-79745 GCA_036785275.1 Cancer borealis
GTACCCAAGTTAATAAAAGGTTGAAATTAGTAAAGTCAATTAATATATATAGTAAAAGTTGTCAAAAAAAAACTGTAATAATAATAATAAACCAATACAATTCACCACAACACCACCACAACAAGACCCAATCCTCACCACATTTGCTTTCCCTTCTGTGACGGATTAGCAGCACACGCCAACACCCAATTCTTGTTATCCAGATTATTAGCGATGACGGTGGCCATGTGGTACTGGGGGTGGCCTGGGTGGAGGGGGATGGCCAGGTGGGTGCGGCGGGGAGTCTTGGTGGCCATGTGGGTGAACTGCCTCTTGGTCACCTCCGTCCACACCCCGTCCTTGTCCATCTGTATTGTGTGAGGGTAAGGGGCTGTCTTGTACCTCTTGCCCGTGATCTTCTGTTGTGGGGAAGGGAGGGAAGGAGACGAGGAATGATTAGTATATAAGAATGTAATAAAATAATTCTGCTGTAAAAGAAATAACAAGGCAGCTCCTGGGTACCTAATACTTACCTTATTAATATTGTAAGATAAGAAAATAAATAAAACTAATAATATGTAATTCGCCAAAAAACATGAATAAAACTAAAAATCCGAACCTTAGAGAGATGGTATTCAAACACATCGACAATGAGTGTTCTGTTCTTGGTGAGTTGCAGTGTGGTGTTGTCAACCGCATCGAAGAGAGCGCGCACAGTGGCCATCACCAGCTGCCAGCACCACACCACAGCCTGGTGATCGGCCGTCAACCAACACGAAGGAATCTGAAACCATAACACACTGCCTTAGAACACACCTGGAAAACCATACATACATACATACATACATACTTACATAGATAAAGTAATATTTCAATTCCTAGTTTGTTTTTTTTCTGTTTCAGTATTATTTTTATTTTATTTTTCCTTTTCCTTCCTATCCTTTCACCACCACACCTTCCACCACCACCACCACTATCACACCTTCCTTCACCACCACCACCATCACCCCTTCCCTTCCTCCCCACCACCACCACCCCTTCCCTTCCCCCCCATCCTTACATTAGCAGTAGTAGTGGACAGGTCGGCTAGTGGAGTGTTAGTGTGTGATGTTGGGACTTGTATGTCGTTCCGCCCGCCTCCCACGGTCACCAGCACCACGCCTTTGAGGTCAAACTCTCGCTCCATCATCCAGAATGTGTTGACCTGAGATGTGGGGTAGAGTTAGGTCACTTATAAAGATGTTTCTGGTGTGTTTAGATTCAGTAATACTTTAAAGAGGATTTGAATGTGTGTTATTTATAAGTACTATAATTATGTTGGTTTATACTGGTTAATATGTAAAAGGTAATTATAATATAAATAATTAAATAGTACAGTAAATGATATGATAAGTTGGTACACATTTATAAGTGACTGTGTTAGGCTCCTACAACACTTCTTTCACACACACACACACACACAAACAAACAAATAACCTAAAAACAGTAATAAGCATAAAGTATACATAATATCTTTATATAGAATGTTAGTATGCAGTATATAACAATTATCATTTTTCTTTCAGCTGCTTACTAATACATTTTATACATGTGAGATGCAATAGAACATAGAAATATTAATAATACATATACATCAACACAGCCTAGGGTAGCCGGGCAGACTCCAAGGTGCGGGAAATTAAGCAACAGGACCACGGAAACAAATGAAGAATTAAAGAGAGTAAGAGATAGACAGAGAGAACCAAGAAAAAAAATTATATATAAAAAAAATACATAATAAAATAATAATATGCTTACCACATGTACCAGAAAAAAAAAAAAAAAAAAAAAAAAAAAAAAAGTCAATTATTTCAATCTACCTTTCACGTAACATTACCAAAACACAAACAAAAACACACACAAAAACAAACACACACATACACAAACACGCACATACACAAACCCAGGAACACACACACAAACACAAAAACCCACACAAACATACACCCACCCACACAAACCCACCTTTTCATAGAACTTTTGTATATGGGGGTCCAGAATGAGAACAGGTCGTGTGTGGGGCGTGGCTTGGGTCAGTATCAGGGGCACCATAGAGGAGGTCACAAGCTTGGTGGTATACACAGCCCTCGCCACCAAACCACCCTGAGGAAGTTACACACACAATCAATTATAACTTATTTTTTGAGGTACATTATAAGGCTAAATAAAAATGGATAAAGAAAAGTTACACAATCAATTATTTCTTTTTTTTAGTGTATATTGAAAGGGTATCGGTTAAGGACAAACACAATTAGATTAGAAAAATAATGAATAAATAAAATCTCTCTTGTTGCCAGACCCTGTAAAGAAGACAATGGGAGGAAGAGAGACGTACTGTTATCTATTTTTATGTTATACGAGGAATAATAACTGTTGTCTCTCTTTTTAAACCATCCTGGGAGTTACACGAGGAATTATAACTCTCATCTATTTTTATGCTATACAAGGAATTATAACTCTCATCTATTTTTATGCTATACAAGGAATTATAACTCTCATCTATTTTTATGCTATACAAGGAATTATAACTCTCGTCTCTCTCTTTTTATATTTGATTAGAAGACAAGTTAAGAAACACTAAAAACAATCAATTCTTTATCCATATCACACTAAAAATAATGAAAAAATGGTAAATATTCCCCCTTAATTAAATATACTAACTTAACCTAACCTAACCTTAAATATAAAAACTTACCTAACCTAACGTATTCTAACTTAGCTAAGGAAGACTCTCAGGCCTCCCCTCCTGCCTCATGTACAAACCCAATATGTGTATACAAAATTAACCTTACCTAACCTAATCTAACTTACCATAGAATGCCCCACCAGTATCACACTCTGCGGTCTGCCCTCCTGCCCCGCGTACAGACCCAGGATGTGCTTCACCGCGATGGCCACAAACTCGGTCTGTCGTTCCAGCACAGAGCCGTACAGTGCCGCCAACTCCTCATTCAGGTCCACCGTGAAGAAGTTGAAGTGGAAGTTGATCTCGTCGTCAAATGATTTCCGATACGCAACGGATGCCAAGGAACGGACTGATGGGTAGAAAGATAGATAGATGGATGGATGGATGTATGGATGGTTAAAAATTATTTGTTAAACCTTACCAATTACACCCTTACACACCCTCTTACACCCTTCCTTCACACCCTTACTCTCACCCTCACATCCTTCCCTTACCCTCGCACTTTCAACCCTTATACACCCTTACACACCTACACCCTTCCCTCACACTTACACCCTCACACCCCCTCACCCTGCTTGTGTGATCCTCCATTCCCCGGTATGAAGAGCACAGGCACACCAGCATATATCTTGTCCTCCAGGTCCTGCACTAACTCTCCCTCGGCATACACGTAAAGGCCATACAAAGGGAATTCCTTGGACACCTCTGACGGCAACTGGATCGGCTGAGGAGGAACAGAACAATAGAAGAAGATAAGAACGTAACGACATAAGAACATAATAAAATAAGAACATGAGGAAGGAGGAAATAGATAAAGATGGAAGAGAGAGAGAGAGAGAGAGAGAGAGAGAGAGAGAGAGAGAGAGAGAGAGAGAGAGAGAGAGAGAGAGAGAGAGAGAGAGAGAGAGAGAGAGACACACACACAGACACACAATCACACACACACACGTACACGGATAATATGGAGATAACAGTAGCGTCTTCTCCGGAGGTTAATACTTACATGTCAAATAGTATCAAATAGTATCTGGTTACAGCCCCGCATGGTTAAGTTAGGTTGGTGTTAGGTTAGGGTAGGGTAGGGTAGGTTAGGTTGGGGTTAGGGTAGGTTAGGTTGGGGTTAGGATAAGTATTAACCTCGGGAGAAGACGCTAATGTTATCCCCATATAATCCCACGTACACACACACACACATACGTACACATACACACGTACATATACTTACAATGAAGTGTGGTTTCTGGAACATGTAGGTCATTTCACACCTGTTCGTCTCCAAATTAAACAGGTGTTCATAGCCACCTAGAGTTAACAAGGTAGAAAGAACACCTGCAATCACAAGCTTAACCTCAAACGCCATTACTCAAACACCAAATTAAATTAAATATAACATAAGAATAATAACCGTTTTGATTTTGTTTTTTCCCGTACGCCTCAAATTTTACGTGTTGTATGTAGAGTAAATTTTGGTGTTATTTTCCGTCTGGTCTTGGTGTTGGTTGGTGTTTATTCATGTTTGTTCCACTGTTTATTGCCGCCCAGGTGAAGACAACATGTTAATAAGGTGTAGACAGCGGGATTCGTGTTTAAAATTGTGTTCACTTGTAAGCCATTATGTTGTTATCACTTCACCGGGTAAACAACAATGACTCCTCTTCCTCCTCTTGTGACCTGGGACTAATTATCTCTTATCTTGCTATCTATTACTAGTTTTTGATCATCTATTTCATCCCATTTGTTAATCTTTTATTTTTGTTTATTCAATTTTCTTATTCTTTACACTTGCTATTCTTCCTAAATTATTATTGCTTGGAAACCCTAGGAGGAGGCGTAGCGGCAGAGAGAGAGAGAGAGAGAGAGAGAGAGAGACAGAGAGAGACAGAGAGAGAGAGAGAGAGAGAGAGAGAGAGAGAGAGAGAGAGGAGGAGGGAGGGAGGGAGGGAGGGAGGGAGAGAGAGAGAGAGAGAGAGAGAGAGAGAGAGAGAGAGAGAGAGAGAGAGAGAGAGAGAGAGAGAGAGAGAGAGAGAGAGAGAGAGAGAGGAGAGAGAGAGAGAGAGAGAGAGAGAGAGAGAGAGAGAGAGATGAGAAAACACACGAGATAAGAGATAGGAAAAAAACACAAGATAGGAAGAAAGATTGATAACACATCTTTTGGTTGCATTTTCTTCATGGTATTGAAATAGTTTGTTTGTTTGTTTGTCCATTGTTTATTGAGAAAGGCTACATATGTGTGTGTGTGTGTGTGTGTGTGTGTGTGTGTGTGTGTGTGTGTGTGTGTGTGTGTGTGTGTGTGTGTGTGTGTGTGTGTGTGTGTGTGTGATTTTAAAGTGTTAAGTTTGTGTTGTAAAAAGTGACAAACATAATTACAATCGTTAATCAACAAAATCATTCAAAAGGTTTTAATTATTGCAGTCATTATTAATTATCATTATCATTTTTTTCTATCATTATAATTATATATATCATTATCATTAACTTCATTAGTCTCATCACTGTATTTACTGACATGGAAATCACTTAGATCTACTTATAACTATTATTACTGTTAAATTAAAAGATCAAATGTTCTCTACTCTACGTATCTATCTTTTTCAATTAGTATTTAGTTTTAATTTTAGTTTTAATCATTAGTATATTTACTTGTTATTATACTTATTCATTACTGCACTAGTTTTTTTTTTTCATTATGTATATGTAAATTCAACTTATTATTACATTTACTTATCATTACTTATCATTTACTACCAAGGACACATAACAATAGTAAAGGAATATAAAGATTAGAGAAACAAGCAAAAATCAAATAAATCATAACACATACACAAGGTAAATATAGTTGTATAGGGGATGGTAGGTGGTTGAACTGATCGTGAATCCTTATTACACTGGTTTCCGAAATTGTCTGGTTATTCTGTAGTTACTTGTGTTGGAATAAATAACATGTTGACTTGTTATAAAGATACGTTATATTTGCATCGGTTATTATTGATGTGACGGATCAAGTTGTCGCGAGATGATGAGAGGAGAAGCAGTGTCAGTGTTAGTGAACGAAACACTTCATAAACACCAGCTATTGTTGTACCTTGAATGTTAAGTGTTGTTTGTGTTGCTTGTGTGTTCAATCGTTGTAATATTTCTTTCTTTCTCCTTCTGTGTTGCATGTTGCCTCACGTTGGCACCAGGAAGAGGAACTTTTGTATGTTAGTTGATAGTAGTTTTGTATCTTATGTTGCAAGGGTTGAGTTGTTAGCTGGCTGTTTGCTTGCTGGTAGTGGTGGTGGTAATGGTGGTAATGGTGGTGGTGGTGGTAATGATGTCAGTTTTTCATCGATGTTGTTGTCACTATTACGGCAACAAGTCTAGTGTTGCATCAGGTGGTCTGGTACCCCGTACAGGCTGTTGTCACTGGTGTGGTGGGTGGTGTGGTCTGGTGCCCCGTACAGGCTATTGTCACTGGTGTGGTGGGTGGTGTGGTCTGGTGCCCCGTACAGGCTATTGTCACTGGTGTGGTGGGTGGTGTGGTCTAGTACCCCGTACAGGCTGTTGTCACTGGTGTGGTGAGTAAGGGGGGTGGTGGGCATGGTACCCGGGCTGCCCACACCTGCAATGTTGTGTAGGGCCAGCTGTGGGGTGACGGGTGTTGCCTGTGTGGTGGGCGTACCCTGAGTACTGCGAGTCTTGGTGATGCACCACCACAACAACACCACCACTAACACCACCACCACCATGATGATTAAGGCAATACCAAGGAAAAGGAACAGAGGGTCAGTGATAAAGGCTTGTGTTGTGGTGGTGGTGGTGGTGTGGGTGTTGTTGGCCTGTGTGGTGATGGTAGGGGTGGGGGTGTTGGCCTGTGTGGTGGTGGTGGGGGGTGTGGGGGTGATGGCCTGTGTGGGGGTGATGGCCTGTGTGGTGGTGGTGGTGTTGGTGTTGTTGGCCTGTGTGGTGATGGTAGGGGTGGGGGTGTTGGGGGGTGTGGGGGTGATGGCCTGTGTGGTGGTGGTGGGGGTGAGAACTAAGTAACCATACCGTTCATGGGCCTCCACCACCAGGTGTGAAGGCAGGTCATCCACGCAGGTGAGGTTTAAGAGTCTTTGCTTGAGGTTTTCAGTGTCCAGCCTCACCTGATGCCCCTCCGTCACCACCTTAAAGGGAAACCAATATGGCTGATCCGTGCCAAAGCTTTGGTTTACTTTGATGATGTCTTGACGGGTGTCACACGTTGCTACCATCAGATGCACTGTCTGTCTGTCATGCAGCATAGCCACCCCACCACACATGTTACCTGCTGTGTTGTACACCCACAGCTCACTCCAGGAATCATGTGAGTACAGGCTGAGTTTGAGTGGCAGGGGCAGAGTGAGGGTGGTGTTGGAGATACAGAGAGTCTTGGAGCATTTGGTGGGCTGCACGGCATGCAAGGCAGAGTGTGGGACATTACACTTCGGCGACAGGCGTGTGGTAAGGTTGTACCTGACAGCAGCTGATCCAAGTAGCAGCAGCAGCAGGGGCAGCAGTGTGGCCATGGCTGACTGGTGTAGGGGCCAGTGGAGATGGTGCAGTGAAATGGTGTTCCAGTGTGACAGGAAGTTGTTTTTGTTGATGTTGGAACACCACAGACTCTCTTGATGGTGTTGGAACACCTCACACAACTTCCTGTCCTCATTATCACTTCTCAGTTCTACTTCCTTCATCTACGTGTCTTCCCAGCACAGAACAGGATGTGTGTGTGTGTGTGTGTGTATGTGTGTGTGTGTGTGTGTGTGTTTACCTAGATGTAGTATACAGGGCCTGAGCTACACTCGTGTGGTCCTGTTTCTGTACTTATATTTGTCCAGTTTTTCTTTCAGTTGATGTACATTCTTTGCCATTATCATCTCTTCCCTTCAGTCCATTCCAAGTATAATATACTTCTTTGGGGAAAATACTTTTTTGTACCGTTCAAATTAATTCATTTTTGCAATTTTTTGTTCTCCCCTCAAATTTCTAGCCTCTCCTTTTCTTCTCAATAGTAAGTTTTTTCTATCTGTTTCCTCCAGGTTGTTCATCAATTTATATATTGTGATTAAATCCCCTCTTTCTGTTCTCTGCAAGTGTTGTTAGTTGCATTTGTTTTAATCTTTCCTCATATGTTAGGTCTTCCAATTCTGGCACCATCTTAGTTGCAATTCTCTGTATTCTTTCTAATTTCAACACATGATTTTTCTTGTGCGTGATTACATTACTTCTGCATATTCCAGTTTGGGTCTAATCATTGTAGTTATATTATTTCATATCTTTATCTGGGAAATGAAAAGCCATTCGTATATTTCTTAGTACCAATAAAGTGTCATCAAATATTCTATCTATATGTTTCTCTGGTGATAAGTTGTCCTGTATTACCACTCCCAAACCTTTCTCTTTTTTTCTATTAATATAATATTTCGTCCTAACTTACATGTCCATGAGGGTCTCTATTCACTTTCCCATTTCCAATACATGGTATTTGTTTTGCATTAAATTCCATTTCCCATGTCTTGCTCCATTCATATATCTTGTTTGTCATTCTGTAACTCTTCATAATCCTTGTAGTTTCTTAATTTCCTTAATAATTCTGCATCATCTGCAAACAGACTTATGTAACTGATTACTCCTTCCAATTCGTTACATATGTACTACAAACATTATTGGTGCCAAAACTGATCCTTGTGGTACTCCATTTTCATTTTTCTCCATTCTGATTTTTCATCCTTTAGTACAATTCTCTATTTTTTTTTCTTCTTTCAGGTAGTGTTCCATCCAGTTCTTAATTGTTCTCTTCAATCCTCCAATGTGTTCTAACTTCCATAGTAATTTCGATGTGCGGAGCCTTATTCAATGCCTTTTTTTAGTCTAAATATATGCAATCCGCCCATCCATCTCTTTCTTGTGCTGTATCTATTACTCCTGAATAAAAACTTAATAAGTTTGTGACACAAGATCTTCCAGTTCTGAACCCAAATTATTTATCTGTTTTTATTTCTTCTCTTTCTAAGTATTCAGTCCATTGTTTCTTGATAACTTCACATATCTTGCAGACTTTGCTAGTCAATGATACTGGTTAATAATCTAGTAGTTCTTTGTTTCCTTTTTTGTAATTAGGCATTAAATCAGCTATTTTCCATTCTGTAAGGACTTTCCCTGTTTTAAGTGACGCCTCGTTTCTTATTGGTAGGCTCATGCTACCCACGGAAGCTCCTCGTGTATATAACTTTGCAGTCCCGTCGAGGGTAGTGTTGAGGCAGCATGTGGGTGATCTAAGGCCACTCCAAGGTATTACCAAAGAAAAGTGGCCAGCACGTGCCGGGACACGAACTCAGGACGCTGAGTTGGTATGGCCGACCGCTAGCCACTAGACCACCACCTCCGCATAAATACACACACACACACACACACACACACACACACACACACACACACACACACACACACACACACACACACACACACACACACACACACACACACACACACACACACACACACACACACACACACACACACACACACACACACACACACACACACACACACACACACACACACACACACACACACACACACACACACACACACACATACACACACACATATATTTATATGTATATAATATTTATATATATATATATATATATATATATATATATATATATATATATATATATATATATATATATATTCCATAAAGCAAACTATGTATACCAAGATATCTTATTTACTACTACACCTGATTATATTCCAGAGAGAGAGAGAGAGAGAGAGAGAGAGAGAGAGAGAGAGAGAGAGAGAGAGAGAGAGAGAGAGAGAGAGAGAGACGCGTACAGACTCCATTAGCGTTTGATTAATTAAGACGCGGCCACAGCCAATCACAGATGCAAATGTGAAGCTGGAGGAGTCTCTCTCTCTCTCTCTCTCTCTCTCTCTCTCTCTCTCTCTCTCTCTCTCTCTCTCTCTCTCTCTCTCTCTCTCTCTCTCTCTCTCTCTCTGTTGCATGGGATTAGTCTAAAAATGTCTTGGATAAATTTGAAGCTTAGGTGTGTGTGTGTGTGTGTGTGTGTGTGTGTGTGTGTGTGTGTGTGTGTGTGTGTGTGTGTGTGTTAGCCTGCTCCATTCACTTCGTAACGTGTAGGTGCCGTGGGAGTAACTCAGTAACAAAGTGTGGGTACTGTAAGGGGAGGGGCGGGGGTCCTAGGAGCAATGAGTGGGTGGAGGTGGAGGTGGAGGAGGTGGAGGTGGTGGAGGAGGTGGAGGTGGAGGAGTTTGGTGACGCACAGCCAAGCAACAACCTTTGGCACCGTTGCTATGGAGACCACCACCACCACCACCACCACTCTGTGACGTCATGAACTAGACATGCATACACACACACACACACACACACACACGCACACACTTCTCTCTCTCTCTCTCTCTCTCTCTCTCTCTCTCTCTCTCTCTCTCTCTCTCTCTCCTCTCTCTCTCTCTCTCTCTCTCTCCTCTCTCACCTAATTGGCCCACCCCCCCTTCCTCCCTCCCTCAGTACATCTTCTCTCACCAAAACATTCCTTGCCACGCGCTCGTTGCAAAATGTCTTGATATTCACTCTGGAAAAAAAAAAAAAATAATTGCCCAATTAAAACGCATTTGTGTTTGTTGACTCGCCAAAGCCACTCACTCCACCAGTTTCTCCATCTTTGTTTGTGTAGATCAACTATACTACCTTCCACCTGTTCCAACAACCCGCCAAGCCACCCACTCCATCAGCCTCCCTGCCCCCATACTTAACGCCCACCCTCCCTACCCCCATACTTAACCGCCCACCCTCCCTGGCCCCCATACTTAACCGCCCACCCCTCCTTGGCCCCAACACTTAACCGCCCACCCTCCCTGGCCCCTATACTTAACCACCCATACCTCCCTGCCCCCATACTTTACCGCCCACCCATTCCTGGCACCCATACTTAATCGCCTACCCCTCCCTGACCCTATACTTAACCGCCCACCCCTCCCTGGCCCCCATACTTAACCGCCCACCCTCCCTGTCCCCATACTTAACCGCCCACCCTCCCTGGCCCCCACACTTAACGCCCATCCCTCCTTGGCCCCAATACTTAACCGCCCACCCTTCCCTGGCCCCTGTACTTAACCACCCATACCTCCCTGCCCCCATACTTAACCGCCCACCCCTCCCTGGCCCCCATACTTAACCGCCCACCCTCCCTGGCACCCATACTTAACCGCCCACCCCTTCCTGACCCTATACTTACCGCCCACCCCAACCCTGGCCCCATACTTAACCGCCCACCCCACCCTGGCCTCTATACTTAACCGCCCACCCTCCCTGGCCCCCATACTTAACCGCCCACCCCTCCTGGCCCCAATACTTAACCGCCCACCCCCTCCCTGGCCCCTATACTTAACGACCCACACCTCCCTGTCCCCATACTTAACCGCTCACCCTTCCCTGCCCCCATACTTAACCACCCACCCCTTCCTGGCCCCCATACTTAACCGCCCACCCCCATCCTGGCCCCTATACTTAACCGCCCACCCCTCCCTGCCCCCATACTTAACCGCCCACCCTCCCTGGCCCTCATACGTAACCGCCTACCCCTCCCTGGCCCCCATACTTAACCGCCCACCCCTCCCTGGCCCCTATACTTAACCACCCATACCTCCCTGCCCCCATACTTAATCGCCCACCCCTCCCTGCCCCCATACTTGACCGCCCACCTCTCCCTGGTCCCCATACTTAACCGCCCACCCCTCCCTGGGCCCTATACTTAACCACCCACACCTCCCTGCCCCCATACTTAACCGCCCACTCCTCCCTGCCCCCATACTTAACCGCCCACCCTCCCTGGCCCCCATACGTAACCGCCCACCTTCCCTGGCCCCCATACTTAACCGCCCACCTTCCCTGGCCCCCATACTTAACCGCCCACCCCTCCCTGGCCCCCATACTTAACCGCCCACCTTCCCTGGCCCCCATACTTAACCGCCTACCTTCCCTGGCCCCCCATACTTAACCGCCCACCCCTCCCTGGCTCCCTCTTCACCCTCCCCCTCTTCCTCTTCCTCTTCCTCTTCATCTTCCTCCTCCTCCTCTTCCTTTCCTCTTCTTCTTCCTCCTCTTCCTCCTCCTCTTCTCTTCCTCTTCCTCCTCCTCCTCCTCCTCCTCCTCCTCCTCCTCCTCCTCCTCCTCCTCCTCCTCCTCTTCCTCTTCCTCTTCCTCTTCCTCCTCCTCCTCCTCCTCCTCCTCCTCTTCCTCTTCCTCTTCCTCTTCCTCCTCCTCCTCCTCTTCCTCTTCCTCCTCCTCCTCCTCCTCTCCTCTTCCTCCTCCTATTCTTCCTCTTCTTCCTCCTCCTCCTCCTCTTCCTCTTCCTCTTCCTCTTCCTCTTCCTCCTCCTCCTCCTCCTCCTCCTCCTCCTCCTCCTCCTCCCTCCTCCTCCTCCTCCTCCTCCTCACTCCTCTCTTCCTCATCCTATCTTCCTCTTCTCATCCCCCTCCTCTCTCATCCTCATCCTCTTCCTCTTCCTCTTCC